>CM051020.1:18518272-18535772 GCA_027704905.1 Muraenolepis orangiensis | reverse complement strand
GCTCTCTGGATCCCATCACACATGTTTACCCACATGTTGCTGCTCAAACAGACACATAAATAATGCGCCGCACACACACACACACACACACTGTGTTCTGGTGCTGAAGCTGCACTCTATGTGAAGTGGAAATGCAGTTTTCTGAGCGCTGGCATCAGGGAGGAGGAAAACAGAGGGGCTTTGACTTCTGAAACGGTTGAGTGTTTTCAAGGCTGTTTTTGATGTGTGTGTGAGTGCTGCTCAGCGCTTTCACACACTAATGATGGGGAGTCAGGCAGGGTTCATTGCTTCTTCCTTGCTGTCTTTTGCTCTTCCTTCTTTTAGTGCTTTATTTGTGTCTTCCGTTCTTTTAATTCGCTCTTTCTTTCTTTTTGTCAGTTTTTGTCCCTGGGCCGACCCTCTCACGGGACCACTGATAGGGATGACATGACGGGTCAAACACACCTTCTGCCACCGCCTGTTGTCTGGGCCGGTGGGATGCACACTGTCATTTATTCTGGGTCACACACACACACACACATGCATACATACTACAAACACACACACACACACACAGGCTTCCTGTAATCCATCTGGTTCCACGAAGCAAAGTGTTCCCTTTAGACATGACATTATTTCTGCATATATTTCTCAGTGACTGCACACACACACACACAAAAACACATGCATACCAGACACACAAACGCACATGCATACTAGACACACGTGCACACACACACTCATGCATTCTGTACTGTACTGTGCTGTGCAATGCAATGACATTACATTTGAGTCTAATTTAATCAAATCTAAAATTGTAGACACACACATACACCTCTTTTTATCACACAGATATTCACACAAACTCAAACCACACACACACACCAATATAAGACCCCCTTCTCCCACTAGTGCGAGCATGTTCTCATCCACTCACACACATGAACACAGACAGGTGCAAAAGATCAGCACACAGCTGGAGAGAGAGGCATCTGTCTCCAGTCAAACAGCTCACATATATGACCCATTACTCCATCTGTGTGGTGTGTGTGTGTGTATCCATGTGTGTGTGGTTTGTGTCTGTGTGTGTCTGTGTCTGTGTGCGTGCATGTGTGTGTGTGTACCTGCCTGTGTATGTGTGTGTATGTGTGTGTGTGTATTTGTGCGTACGTGCCTGTGTGTGTGTATTTGTGCGTGCGTGCCTGTGTGTGTGTGTGTGCGTGCGTGCGCGCATGCCTGTGTGTGTGTATCCATGTCTGTGTGTGTGTGTGTGTGTGTGAAGGCAGTTCCCTCAGGGCCTCCACACATTCCTAACAACAAGCTGGGACCTGGGACTATCCTGCGATAGCCACCAGTTATTAGTAACCCCGTCTCGTTTCTGTCTGTCTGCATGTCTGTCTGCGTAGATGTGCTTCTGTCTTACCGTCAGCCCCTCCTCCTGTCTGTCTAGCACATAAGCACAACCCCCTGTCCCTCTCTGCCTTGCCTTAAAAGTGTTTCAGTGTTTCTATCAGTCAAAACTAATTAAGAATGGTGTGTGTGTGTGTGTACGTGAGTCAGTGACTAAGGTGACTCACGTGTTGACTTTTATTGTCCTTTTTAAAGACCTGTTGATATGAAACTGTCTCTGTGGCGATCCACGCACTTCTGTTCCATCTAAAGTTCACAAGTGTTGGTGCACCAGCCTGCAAAGGGGATGTTCAATTAGACAGATCATTGTATATAATCAGAATGAAAAATGGATACTGTGTGTTTAACCACAAGGAACGCTTCAAGGTGTTGAAACACTGTGTGTGTGATCTCTCTCACAATGTGCGTGTGAGAGCATGTGTGCTTACATCGCAGTACAGTGTATGTATATACTATGTCCACAGTTTATATACACACACACCGCACGTGTGTGTGTGTGCGTGAGTGTATGCGTGTGTGTGTGTGCGTGTGTGTATGCGTGTGTGTGTGTGTGCATGTGTGCAGGCGGGTGGGCGTGTGTGTGTGTGCAGGCGGGTGGGCGTGTGTGTATGCGTGTGTGTGTGTGCGTGTGCAGGCGGGTGGGCGTGTGTGTGTGTGTGCGTGTGCAGGCGGGTGGGCGTGTGTGTATGCGTGTGCGTGTTTGTATGCGTGTGTGTGTGTGCGTGTGCAGGCGGGTGGGCGTGTGTGTATGCGTGTGCGTGTGTGTATGCGTGTGTGTGTGTGCGTGTGCAGGCGGGTGGGCGTGTGTGTATGCGTGTGCGTGTGTGTATGCGTGTGTGTGTGTGCGTGTGCAGGCGGGTGGGCGTGTGTGTATGCGTGTGCGTGTGTGTATGCGTGTGTGTGTGTGCGTGTGCAGGCGGGTGGGCGTGTGTGTCTCCCGGGGTCAATGTTCTAAATGCAATTCAGAGAATTTTCCAACTCTGTCCGGACAGGGCATGATGTAATACAATCCTATTGGCTGGTTTCAGCTATACCGGCATGCAGGAGGCATATGCCTATTATTTAAAAAGGCCGATCCTAACACAAGTCATCCTCCAGGAGAATTGTGTTTCAAGGTATCAAGAGTTTTTTAGTTTTTTTTTCAAGAGCGCACAAGGAAGCAGTTAGGTTGTGGTCTCCTGAGACGGAAAGATCTACAATACTGAAACTTTGGAATTTGGAAGGTTCTCCACCCTGAAAACGATGCATGGAATGTGAAACTCACTGTTTACACCATAACAAGGTCAGAGGTCCCTGGTCCCAATCATTGCATAATCAATGGCAGATCTCCTCTGGCCACTGGACCGGCAAACCAAACCACCTGAAGCTCACGGAACGTTTAACACACCAGCAAACAGGAACAGAACGGTAACAGAAGCAGGATAAGGGGTTTGAAGCCCAAAGGTAGTTTGATTACCCTGATGTCTGTTGCCTACCTGTAGGCGTCCTTGAGCAAGGTGGCTGACCCCTGACCTACATATTGATGTTATTTGAATGAAGTCGCTTTGGATAAAAGCGTCTATTAAGCTATGGGAATTAACTATAATATATATATATATCTGTAATGATCTTATAAAGGCAGAACATAATTACAAATCACACCTGGGCATTTATATATAAATATATATATATATATATATATATATATAGAGCGAGAGAAAGAGAGAGAGAGCATATATAACAAGCATATGACAGAATGCATCTCAATGTACAGCTCTATTATTATTTATTTTATTATATTTGTTCTCATTTGTTTCTTTGCTAAACCAACCGTATGAACTGTTAACTGGTAGGAAGGTAGTAAGTGTGGATTTCACTGGCTACATTTCCTAGTGGAACGAAATGGACCAAACATACAGACGTCCAACGTCGTTGGGGAGATTTAGGAGGCCAACCAGCTGGTCCATGGCCCGGCCCACACGGTGATGGCCTCGCAGCCTCAAGCATCACAGCCTCAAACCTCACAGCCTCAACAGTCAAGACCTCGGGGAGAGCAGAATGATGTCTCCCCGTCTTGGGTCTGGGCCAACTGTGACGTTTGAACATGTTAAAAGATGGGCGTGAGAGATTTCCTAGTAATTCTCAGTGTGGTTGTTAAAGGATTTAATGACGCCTTATTTCTCAATTCTCTTCTGGCAATGTTTTTGAAATGGTTTAAAAACAATTCATACAATTCTTACTCATTCTGAGCACAGGTCTTTTGGGGTCAATTCTAGCGATGATGAATGATGGCTAGTTAATGTTTTGTCCAGTTGATATAACTGCATCCCCTTGCTCACTACCTGTTGATGACATGTATACTTACCTGTATATTTATTTATATACTTATATCTGCACATCTCATACCTACTCTATAAGTGATACCTCTGGCCAGTAGGGCTACCATAGTATACTACACTATCTCTATCATAAATATACTCTATACACACCAGGTTTTTAATACCTCTCTCTAGTAGAGTTTATACCTCATTGTACATTATATATATCACCATGCACTCTACTGTAACATTTGCACTCTGGTTAGATGCCAACTTTTTTTCGCTGTACTGTACTTCTGCTGTGCGATGACAATACATTTGAATCTAATCTAATCTAATCTAATATGTAAATCAGTGCAGCTTCAATGGCAGTTGGACACAAACAGACACTGAGGAAATGGCAGACAGATTCCAAACATGAAAGGAACAAACGGACAGAACGGACAGTCGATATTCAATGGGATATGTTAAGACAACGCAGTGTGGATTGTTATTCTGTTTGGCCATCTTCTTCTACTCTGCGTCGTTCCATGACAATGATTTTAATATTGATCGGGGTGTCAGTTGGTGGGTGTGGGGGTGGGGGTTGTGGTTGTGGTGCTTACATCATCAAGATCGGATTTAAGTATCCGTTTGGATACGTGGGTTTTGTCCGACGAAAAACCCTTAATTGCTTTTTCTCTTAACATCTCTTCCAAACAGTGTCTATTGCACTGTCCATACCCTGTCATTTATCATGGTTCAACCCATCTCTTATTCCACGGTCTGTCAGCAGATCTCCTTTCAGAAGCATTTGGTATTGTTTAGGAAACCCTTCACAGCCCAAAATAAGCCACCGTCTCTCCTTGGTCTGGACGTACACACACAAAACCCACCTGTTCACACACACACACACACACACACACACACACTGTGATTTCATATTCTTTAGACCGATGTGAAAATAAGTACAAACAGCCCATCAGGGTTTCAAACCCAAAACCTTTCCCTTGTGTATGCAGTTTAAAGTCCCTGGTCACCCTAATCCGTAATTTGCTTCAATTTGTCTTTCAATAGCTTTAAATGTTGGCTGCAAAGTCAAAGTGATAACATATGTTTTCCAGTTCATCTGCAGAGACACGCGTATTTAAAAAAAGCCTACAGTGACCTCACAGCTAATTGAGCGATGGCGCTAATGACAAATCACAAACATTAGCCTCGTCCCTGTCCATTACATAACATTTAAAATTCAACTGCTGTCCTAATAGACCCTTTTGACAGAGGCGCTGTCGCTCATCACGCTAATTATAGCAGGCACATAATTAGTGTTAGGAGCAACACCTTTGTTGACTAATTGTTCAGCGGCCGTGTCCAAAATCATTCACTCATTCCCTACTCCCTCTCTAGTAGTTCAATGTAGAGGACTATATAGTGAAATCCTTCCCTCATTCCCTACTCCCTACTCCCTCTCTAGTAGTTCAATGTAGAGGACTATATAGTGAAATCCTTCCCTCATTCCCTACTCCCTACTCCCTCTCTAGTAGTTCAATGTAGAGGACTATATAGTGAAATCCTTCCCTCATTCCCTACTCCCTACTCCCTCTCTAGTAGTTCAATGTAGAGGACTATATAGTGAAATCCTTCCCTCATTCCCTACTCCCTTTCTAGTAGTTCAATGTAGAGGACTATATAGTGAAATCCTTCCCTCATTCCCTACTCCCTCTCTAGTAGTTCAATGTAGAGGACTATATAGTGAAATCCTTCCCTCATTCCCTACTCCCTCTCTAGTAGTTCAATGTAGAGGACTATATAGTGAAAGTATCACTATATAGTGTGCTTTACAAACACTATATAGTGCACTATACTGTCACTATATAGTGACTATATAGTGCAGTATATAGTGACTGCATAGTGCACTGTATAGTGAGTATTGAGATGATTCCGGACACAGCCGATGTTTCCTTCCTGGTTGTTCTGACAGTGGAGGTCACTCCACATTCACCGTGAACCCTTGACCAACCTCCAACCTCCAACCTCCAACCTGCAACCGGCCGAGGAAATAATGACTGAAAACGCACAAGCAAAGAACAAAGTAAATCAATCAAATGCGTTTAAACTTTTGACAGAGCGCTACATCTTGCCAATCTGCCTCGCTCTGCAAACGTATCCTAAAAACCCCTCAACCTCCCTGAGGGACTCCAGCACTTATCTATGATCTGCTCAGACATCTCTTCTGACAATGAGACAGGGAGACGGAGCACAGATTTAGCTTATGCCAGAAGAAGAAGAAGAAGAAGAAGAGGAGGAGAAGAAGAAGAAGAAGAAGAAGAAGAAGAAGAAGAAGAGGAGGAGAAGAAGAAGAAGAAGAAGAAGACAACCAAAGGCCTCGGCCAAAATATAACAAACCCTGTGCTTACAACCTCTTGTAAGCACCTAATGAAAGAGAGAGAGAGAGGGAGAGGGAGGGATGGATCTCCATGGAGACCCATCTCTCTCGCTCTGCCACTCTGCCGCCCGCTTTATTTAACATTCAAAGGATCTGATCTCTGTGTCCGTCAGCACACCAACACACACACACGCACACGCACAAGCACACACACACACACACACACACACACACGCACAAGCACACACACACACACACACACGCACAAGCACACACACACACAAACACATACACCAAGCCCGGAAACGTATTAGACAGTCTGGCAAGGAGAGGAGAGCGGTTTGGATCCAGCTCTGGGATGTCTGGTTGTGTGCCCTGTTTTTAAAGCCTCAGTTGGCCATGGGTCCTCCTAGAAGACTTGGCTGTGTGGTTGCTGGTTGGAGCCCTGCAGCTACAAAGCTCTGCCTTGTCTCTCCAGGATGACAACCACAGAACCAGGACTGAATGCTTAATGGAGTTTGTCACACAGAATAAACTCAGTGTGTATGTGTGTGTGTGTGTGTGTGTGTGTGTGTGTGTGTGCGTGCGTGTGTGTGTGTGTGTGCGCGTGCGCATGTACTGTACGTATGTGTGTCTTATTGGCACACATCACACATTGTGCATCGTTTGAGCTTTTTGGAAATCGACGTTCAACTTTCTTTTGTTGGAAAAGTTGTTATTGACAGCAGTTTGACTTTACACTAATATAATATTATACATTTTATATTTTCATTATAATCAGGCCTCATGTAGGCCTAATATAATAGTATTGTATTTGTCACTGTATGATACACTCGACTCTAGAATAATTCTAGAATTTCAAGCCGTGCAGAGTTCCCCTTCTGTGTGTGGTGTGTGTGTGTGTGCGTGTGTAGTGTGTGTGCATTTGTAGATGTGTGTGTGTGTGTGTGTGCATATATGTGTGTGTGTGTGTGTGTGAGGTGCACTGCTGCCGCATGGTTACATCATCCCCCAAGAGAAACGAGTTTGGAGTGTCTTAATGCAGGGATTAATGCAGCGAGCGAGCAGATCTCTCACCAGTTGGACCCCAAAGCCATTTAGGATGACTACATTACCCACAATGCTGTGTTCATTACTCACTAGTGGCTGCCGAGGTCTATTTGCTCATGTTGCAAACACTGACCTAGAAAACCAACAGAAGGTCTTCTCCAAGGCCTCTCTAATCGAAACGCTTTCAAACAACAAAGTGAGGATTGAATCCTCTTCATTGGTCACATGTAAACATACAGTGAAATGTGTTCTCTGCATTTAACCCATCCTAGTGTTAGGAGCAGTGGGCAGCTGTTTATACAGAGGGGAGCAGTCAGGGTTAGGGTCTTGCTCAAGGACACCTCCACAGTTATATGCTAGGAGGAGCCGGGGATCGAACCAGCAACCTTCCGGTTGTGAGGCGACCGTTCTACCTCCTGAGCTAGACTGCCGCCCGCTTTGACAAAGAAAGAGAAAAATATGTGACAAAGAAGGCCGATGATATGACGATAATGATATAATGATATAATGATATAATGAATAAGAAAAGTGTGATGATGCTGAGCTGCCCTTCATATCTGCTAAAGCCATTATACTGTATTCATTACACTATAGTCGTAATGGGAGAGCCATTAGCTTAGCCTTATATCCATTCATCCTTCTACCACCTCGTGTCTAGCTAATTGAAGTCCTCTTGCAATGTTCTAATTATGTTACGTTCTTTGTTCTTTCTGGGTCTTGATCATAGACAAAAAATATAAGTTAATAAAAAACCTCTCTTCTCTTTATTGGTTACATATATGTACACACACAGTGAAATGAGATTGTCTTCATTTAACGCATCCTAGTTTTAGGAGCAGTGGTCCAGCTATTGTATATATACAGCGCCCAGGGAGCAGTGTAGGGGTCTGGTGCCTTGCTCAAGGGCCCAGGTGTTTGGGGGACTTGAAACGGCGACCCTCCGGTTCCCAAGCCAAGTCCCAACAGACTGAGCTACTGGCGGCCCTGTTAAGCTGTAGATTTGGTTACTGGCAGCAAACCTTTCATATTTGGCACATTGAGGGCAGGAATTGAATGACCGCCTCACAATAGTCCATGGCCAAATTAATTAATATTTAATCCTTAATAACCTTTAAATTAAATATGACTGGAACTAGCCACTGAGACTATAAACGGAACGAACTAATTGGATTGGATTTGTATTGCAAGAATTAAATTGATTTTGCTTCAAATAGATTTAGACCAATCATGTTGCTGGGGGGGCGGGGTTAGATGGAGCGGGTCTCTACTGGGCACAACCGGAATGGCAGAACCACAACAGTGATATGGCTGACCATTCATCTTGGACCCAGAAGAAGACCGATAGCTAAACAAGAAACACAGTTTAGCTCCACTCCTGGCGCTTTCATGATTTCCAGCCCAGGCGCTGTGAAGTCTCCAACCAGAAGCTTGGCGACAGCGTTGTTGAACTTCTTCTACTTTGCATCCGACCACAGTGAGCCACCTACAGGCCGTTTGAGAAACTACACGTTAGTCGCCTCACAAACAGGTGGTCGTGGCTGCCGTTTGGTCTAAATCAATATTAGTCGACAATAGACAATAGAGAACAAAGCCTCTTTGTTGCCATAATTAAACTGCACCATGCAGTTCTTATACTTTCTATTTTCTTCATCCATTCAGTGGGTTGGGGAGATAAAGACACGGCGCAGGATGTCTCCAAACCGGCTCTGACTGCTTTCATTATAGACATCGCAGTTACTTCAAAGTATCTGGGCCTGCACGGTTGCTAAGGACCTGGGGCAGTTGTGATCCCCAGTTGGATACGTATGGAACCATGCCGTACGAATTATGTGTTTATCTCCATATATCCTATATCTTTAATGAAGCATCTAACTTTATATATATGATAGCACTTCCAGCTGGCTGTCTGGCGCCTTCACCCTATCAGAGTCCTGTTTCCAGGGTTACCAAGTACCAAGACACTTGATATCAAGTGTCACAAAGTGGTGACATCACTGAAATATCTCTGACACTGGAGGATTGTGGTTGTGCTGGGGCAGCTCTAGTCTACGTGGATGACCAACAGCCTGTTAGAGGTTGGATAGTCACAGGCAGGATAGTCTCCTCTAGTGGTGGTTAGGGCCTGTCCTTTTTGGTGCGGTGGCGGAGGTATGCACTCTCCTGAGTGCCCTCTCGTTAATGACATGTATCTGTAGGTCACCTTGGACGTAAAAAGTGTGGCTGAATGGCCCCGTGTACGTGAAGGTGAGGTGTACATCATTCTCATCAGTATGTACAGTATGTCTACAGTCATATTTTGTTAAAAGGACAGTCTGGGTGATCAAACCATCCTGGCTTTGCTATTAACACCCAATATTACGTGTCGATGGTTCCTTGCGCCCATAAAATGAAATCGCCATAAAAGTACAAAAAGACACACACACAAACACGCTAAATGCTATTTAGGCTCAGAATCAACACGACAAAGTGATTTTAATAAATCATATTTGGAGCCAGTGGAGCGAGGAGGGGCGGTTACGAGGGCCGGGATCGTCCCTTTAAAGTGTCCATAGAGGTTCTGCCGTCGGCAGGGCGATGCACGGTGATCCGTTGACCAGCAGCGATCACATGTTTGAGATGGATTTCATCACCTTCACAAGTGAGATCGATGAACCTTGTCTGGCACCACAAAGCTCCTTCACACCTCCGCACACGCCTTGACATGCATACAAAAGCAGCAAGGAGGGAAACACACCATCCAAAGTAATTAAACTCGATTTCCTTTGGACGACTACAAGAGGACCCGGGTCGGGTTTCTCCTAATTGTTTTTCTTTTCCGCGGGAGGCTTGTGGGAGCGTGTGACGGATGAGGCCGTCTGGTTTGCCTGTATATTCTGTTAAGTTAGAGCGGTGTTCCGTCTCGTCCTGTTCGTCGCTTGTTAATTTATTCCCTCTTCCCAATATAGCGCTGTATTACAACGTTTGCCTGTTTTTGTGCACCACCGGCAAACGTTTCCTTTCTCCATTCCAGACGGTTTCCCGTCTGTGAGAGAAATGCGTACAAATATCGCCCACAGCGATGGGCTGGGGCCTTTGTGCTCCGGTTTGCTGCTGAATAAGATGAGGTGAGATGAGGGCAGTGAAGATAGAGATGAATGCACCTGTTAAACAGACGATGAAAAGAACACAGGAGTGATTGATTCAGGTGGATGAGAGGAGAGACGGCGGCTCACCTGGGCTCGGAGACAACGGCAATGACGAGAGCAATGGAAAGGAAACAGTTTGAATACGGTGAAAACCGTACATATGGGGCAGACGTCCTCTTTTCCCCGGACGTGTCCTCTTTTTGGGACCTTAAAAAAAATGCTTAAATATTCACGCTGACTTTGGTCAAACTGCATCTCAATCATTACCCTGAGCACCACACTGACCACACGGCCTCATCCTTACCTCTTGTTCTGGAGGCTCTCTAATGTGGCCCAAGGGTCAAATGGCTTTTTAGGCTCGATTCTTTGGCATCAAACAAGCATCTCCTTCATCTTATGGGACTTGTTTTGAACCAAGCCAGAAAGCAGAGAACAAACTGTGCTCTTGGATCAAATCGAAGGACATGTAAATGTTTATGGGATTAGTGCATATGTGTTGGTTTGGTTTGGCGTACGGAAAGGTAGTCCTTGAGTTTGAACTGTGTGTTAGTAGTGTAACCAAAGAGTGTTTATTCTGGAACAAAGAGGGGCCTGGCCCACTGACTGAGGGAGGACTTGTGATGTGGGGGTTTCACAGCAGAGGAAACGCAGAATAGTCCAAAACAGTTGTTATTTCAGTAAAGTACGGTTTCTAAGTGCTACAGGCTGTGCCCCAGAGAAATCTTTAAGATGACGTGTTGTAATAAGGGTGTTCTGACCTCTGAGGTTTGCAGGATTCACAGTAGCATTTCAGATCTTTTTTCATGTTTCCATGAGCTCACAGTTCAAGTCAAGTTAGGTTTATTGTCACTTCACAGTTTACACAAGTATAAGCAATGAGTTGTGTGCGTGCGTTGTGTGCGTTGTGTGCGTGCTTATCAACCCCCCTTCCAGATTCTTCCGGGAGAGTCCCAGTTTTCACTGTCCTCTCGATATTCACCGGACACAACATTCTCCTGAATTAAGAGAAGATGCATCATTTCATTCAAATTTTGTAGAAATCTGCCGCTTGTGGCTGATTAACGGGGATTTTCTGTAAGAGTTTCGATATGAAGTAGCTTCTGGGTAACAAATAGTATTGTAGTATTGTATCAATCCTACATGACCTAGTTACATGTTCATCCCACTGTCCATCATAAAGGACTGCAACCACCCTGGGCTCCATCTCTTCTCCCCCTACCGTCTGGTCGCCGGTTGCGCAGCATCGGTACAGCAAGGACTACCAGGTTTAAGGATAGTTTTTATCCACAGGCAGTGACCTACTGAACTTCATTACACTTACATACTTTGCTGGACTTTCTGGACTCATCACAGTTACTGCACTGTACTGCACTGTATTCATGTATTCAATTCATGTATTCAATAGATTCAATGAGTGGGCTCCGGTCTACCCCCCCTCCCCCTCCCCCACCCCCAGCTCTCTCCCCCACCGTCCCTCTCCAGCGACAACATACATGTTCTCTCTCCCCCACCACCACTACTTCACCCCTCCCCCATCAACACAACAGAGACTCTTCCTGCCCCCACACACGGCACACAGACCTTCACAGCTGAGCAGGTGAGGAAAGTGCTGTGCAGGCTCCATCCAGGCAAGGCTGCAGGTCCTGACGGCGTCAGCCCGAGGGTCCTCAAAACATGTGAGTCCTGCAGTACATCTTCAACCTGAGCATGAGACTGGAGAGGGTCCCTGTGCTGTGGAAGACATCCTGCCTGGTGCCGGTTCCGAAGAACCGGCACCTCTAACGACTACAGACCGGTGGCGCTGACGTCCCACGTGTCGAAGTCCTTTGAGAGGCTGGTCCAGTCGCTTCTTCGGCCCCTGGTCAGATCATCGCTGGACCCTCTTCAGTTTGCCTACCAGCCGAAACTGGGAGTGGAGGACGCCATCATCTTCCTGCTTCTTCGTGCCTACGCCCACTTGGACAGACCCGGAAGCACTGTGAGAATCATGTTTTTCGACTTCTCCAGTGCGTTCAACACCATCCGGCCTGCCCTGCTGGGGAGTAAGCTGACGGCGATGAAGGTGGACTCTTCCCTGGTTTCCTGGATTACAGACTATTTGACGGGTCGTCCACAGTTTGTCAGACTGCAGGACTGTGTGTCTGACACTGTGGTCAGCAGCACTGGTGCTCCACAGGGAACGGTTCTTTCCCCATTCCTGTTCACCCTTTACACCTCAGACTTCCAGTACAACTCTGAGTCCTGCCATCTGCAGAAGTTCTCGGACGACTCTGCAGTTGTTGGTTGTGTCAGCGAGGGAAACGATGAGGAGTACAGGGGCGTCGTGGACTCCTTCGTTGAGTGGTGTGAGCTGAACCACATGCAGCTCAACACAGACAAGACGAAGGAGATGATGGTGGACTTCCGCAGGTGGAAATCTACCCCCACACCCATTTCCATCAAGGTGTGTCCGCTGAAGTTGTTCAGAATATAAATACCTGGGAGTTCACCTGGACAACAAACTGGTCTGGGCCAAGAACTCTGAGGCTGTTTACAAGAAGGGCCAGAGCCGTCTCTACTTCCTGCGGAGGCTCCAGTCCTTCAACGTTTGCAATACGATGCTGAAGATGTTCTACCAGTCGGTGGTAGCCAGTGCCATCTTCTCCGGTGTCGTGTGCTGGGGAAGCAGGTAAAAATGTTATAAAAATTAAGAAATGTATTGTATTACATGAACAGTTAAGTACTTAAAACCCTTATTTGTATACAATATCCGCCTAAAGTATTACATGGAGGTATTTTGAATGTATAAGGATTTTTTTTCAATGTTTACATACAGTATAGTATACAGTGTACGGTATACAGAAATGTACAGTACAGCACTGTATGTCAATTCATTATTGTGGATATATATATACATATTATTGAATTGTTTTTAAGTAAGATACTTTTTTTTCTGTCTGCTTATTATTTAGTAATTCACACCCTTCAGAATTAGACCTAGACTCGTTCAAATGTGGTCTAATTCTGAACTAGAATGCAGTCATTGAAGTCTGAGGTCGGTTCCAGAAGATCTCCCTGGTTGTGAGGGCTCAGGGTGGGCCAGCATGGGCGTGTGAGGAGAATGAGGGAACAGGAGAGGGTGGATTTAAGGACACCACACCGCTATGGTATGACTTCGTTCCTGGAGTGAAGGGGGGGTGACAGATGATTAGTGGGTCTTACTGTCGGGGACGTCAGGACACCTGAGGACAGAACCCTATTCTGGGTCTTTTTAGAAGCCTTTCCTAGGGGGTCATAGGAAAGGTCACATCTCACCTGAGGTGTTGATACCGTTGGGCCATGGCTGACAAACCGCTCATTTCAACTTGCAAAGAGGTCCCTCTCAGAGAGAGACGACAAGTTGATACAGAACAAAACCTTTCCAAGAGATATGACTTCACTGAACTCAATGGCACAGAGCCAGGAGTGGTTAAAAACCAAAAAAAGAATATAATATTTGACAAATAATATGAGAAATACACCGGTCGACTTTGTGCAGAAATCTGTCCCCAATGATGTAGCAGTTGGTATATTATGGTATCGGTAACCTGAAACTATAGTATACACTATAGTATATGTCAGCGCGTGTACAGTATGACGGCGGTGTCACACGTGGGCGTCGACCTGACGTTCAGGAAGTGGCACCCCGGGGGTTTCCTGTGTTTGTGCCTCGTGGCATAAACAGGTTTTTTAGTTTTTTAACCCCCCCCCCCATGACGAAGACGTCATACTTTAATGTGTTTAACGAAAGACAAAGACCCCCCCCCCACACACACACACACACGCACACACACACACACACACACACACACACACACATAGGAAACCTAAATGTTCCCTTTCACAGGATTTATCTTCATAGCAGTTTTTTTTTGTAGTTTCAGAAAGTCCCGAGGAGTTTAAATCTTCAATCGACGACAGCAAGAGGAGGAACAGCGAGACGTTAGTTAATGTTTGCACGGCGTTTTACCGCCTTTTTGACATAATATACACCGTATATTAGGTTGTTTTTCCCCCGACTCAACAGAAGCTTCTGAACGGCGCCACAATTCTTCGCCACACCAGAAGTTCCTTCTGTCACTGTAACGACTCCCCGGTTTCTACCGCTGGGATATTGAATAAATGTCTGCTATTACGTGAGGATTCTTGTTTGGCAGTTGGAGTTTGCCCAGTTGGAGAACGCGTCTGCCCTGCGCTCACTCAGTCTCATCCTGTTTCATTTTACACCTCATTTTATTCTGGAGGTGAAACAGAACCGGCTGCACACACACACACACACACACACGCACGCACACACACACACACACACACACACACGCACGCACGCACGCACACACACACACACACACACACGCACGCACACACACACACACACACACACACACACACCGCTTCTGTTATTTGACTGCCAGTAGAATCATCGCTCGTGGTGAACCTGCCTCGCAAACCAAACGTTGGTTGGTCTTTGTCCACGTCTGTTTTTCCCTTTGTTTTTATTTATTTATATATTTATTTCCCAGCTCTCTCCATCGTCCTCTTTCTGCTCCACTGAAAGAACAACGATTACTCTACAATCAGTTATTCCAATAGACAATGGCGTCAGGTTTCCGAGGTATGCCAATTTGGGATATTCCTCTGCCAAACGCTTCTCCTTGTACTTCATACTCGCTTCATGAAAGGAATATTGATGCGTTTTATTGAATCTCGTGGCTTTGAGGACAATTCCCCCCCACTCTCCCCCCCCCACAAAGTATCTGTTGTCGGAGAAACTTTTCAGCGGGCCGAGACTCTCCTAGAGGTTGTACAGGGACCGTGGAAGATTGTGTTTCAAGGCCCATAATTGCAAGCATCTGTCCCACTGAGGCCTCACCGAGCTGAAAGCCCCCGTCCAATCCCCATCCGCCCCAGCCCAATGCTGTTTGGTATGCCGACCCTGACCACTGACCTTTGACCTAATGTTTGAGAGGAACCGCAGACACATGAACGCACAGCGTTCATAGTCTAACCGTGTGTTACTGAAGGAGGGGAAGGGTCGTCTCCGTGGTTCTGGGCTCCATCCCATCCCAATGTCCACAGCCCACCTGTGGCTCTCCTCTCTCTCTCTCCTCTCTCTCTCTCCTCTCTCTCTCTCCGGGGGCCTTCTCTGCTCCATGATAATAACAATAATAAACGCTCTGCACTAGATTCAACATTTTTAGTCACGAGTCACTGATCACTCCGTATTGAGAGTCAACTGACGAAAAACCACGAGACAAAAGACATTGAGTGTGACTTCCATCTCAACCCAGAGTGAACTCTCCAGAAGGCGTGCCTCTCGCCTCTGTACACACACACACACACACACACACACACACACACACACACAGGACAAAAGATAATGAAGGTTCATAAATAAACACATAAAAAGGTAATACAACATGAACACAAAATGTCAACGAACAAAAAACAAATACGAACAAATAAAGAGGCAGTAAATAGCGGAAATCATAGACTCATCATGTCCAGCAGTCTGTCACAGTGTACATCACAGTGTGTGTGTGTGTGTGTGGTCTGGTAGTTACACACCATGTGTACAGGTTTGTTTCACACATTGGGTCACGAGGGCCAAAACAAACCCAATGCACACTCGGTCATGGTGGTTTTCACCAAAAAATTTGTGAAATTTGTGAAAAAATTGTACATTTTTTTGGTGAAATCACTAAAAAAGTCTCTATGCAAAGCAGCAGTGGTCCGTGGAGGAAACCAACCTTGCAGCCTCCTTGCATAGTGGTCCTCCACAGAAGGTCACAATAAAAGCTTCTAGAACAAACCGCTATTAGAAAAACTACAGCGCGAGATGTCTTCAGCGGGGGACAGAACCGAGGAGCTGATCAATAACAAACTGATGATCCGCTGCTGTCACTCTGGTCCTGGTAAGTTTTACTTTATTAATCTTTCCCGTGTTGCCAACCAGCTCTTCATTTCTAAGCTGTTTAGCGAGCTGCTCATTATCACATCAATGTTATGTTCCTATCATCAGAAATGAGGAGCTATGATTGCTAGGCTTCTGTTAGCCGCTAGCATAGCCTTGGTAACAACAGCTAACGTCAGGATGCTACTTTCTAAAAACAGTGAAGTGTAGTGGAGACATGTTTTAATGCACTTTTCTCTTGTTTTAGTTTATGGAGTTATGTTTTTAGACATGTTTTTAATGCCCTTTCCTATTGTTATAGTTTATGGAGTCGTCTGCCCTCGACGATGTCAATGCGGAGCTACCTAGAACTAGGTTCGCGTTGGTGGAAACGAGGCATATGTGTACATATGTGTGGGGTTGGGGGGAGGGGTGTGTGTGTGGGGGGTGGGGGGGCGGCGCAGTAGGGGGCGGGGCCACCCAACAATGAAAAATGTCTCCATTTTTCTCTCCCCCCTCCCACTCCCTCATTTGCTGAGTGTACGGAGGGTGGTGAATATTTCTAGGGTGAAAGCTGAGATTAATGGTCATGGCCCGAGGTGGGCTTGAGCCGCTGTGTGTGTGCGTGCGTGTATGTGTGTGTGTGTGTGTGTGTGTGTGTGTGTGTGTGTGTGTGTGTGTGTGTGCATGTATGTGTGTGTGTGTGCGTGCGTGCGTGTGTGTGTGTGTGTGCGCGTTGGGTCATTAATTAAGATGAGCTGCATATGAGAAGGGGGAGGGGAATTCTTATTGTAGAAAGTATATACGGTAAAATAGCACATCAAGTATAATGGTGTAAACTCACACACACACACACACACACACACACACACACACACACACACACACACAGACAGACACACACACACAGACACACACACACACACACACACACACACACACACACACACACACACACACACACACACACATACACACACACAGACAAACACACAGTTTTTAGACTTCCTCTGCTTTTATCAAAAGGTGACATGATCAGACGATGACATCATCGTACCCCTACTGACCCTGGGCCGGGAAAAGGAGGAAAAAGCTGTCTTTCTGATTCTCTGTGAAACTCTAGCCGGCGACGCGTCATGGGGTCATGGCCACTCAGGAGGATGATGTGGGCAGTCAGTCAGGACACAACCGTAATACTACACCACAACAGTTAGCTTGACCCCGCGACCTCTCCGGATCAGGGTAATTATCGTCTCACTGCATGCAAAGGATTGTGGGAACTCTTGAGGGACGACCAGGGATCTGTAGGAATAGTTTAGAGAACAGTTTAGAGAATAGCTTAGAGAATAGTTTAGAGAATAGTTTA
>CM051020.1:18495772-18503272 GCA_027704905.1 Muraenolepis orangiensis | reverse complement strand
CTCCCCACCCCCCTCCCTCCCTCTCCCCACCCTCCCCTCCTCCCTCCCTCCCCACCCCTCCCTCCCTCTCCCCACCCTCGCCCTCCTCCCTCCCCTCCCCACCCCCCTCCCTCCCTCCCCCCGCCCTCCACCCTCCCCTCCCCTCCCCCCCCCCTCCCTCCCTCCACCCTCGCCCTCCTCCCTCCCCTCCCCCCCCCCTCCCTCCCTCCACCCTCGCCCTCCTCCCTCCTCCCTCCCCTCCCCCCCCCTCCCTCCCTCTCCCCACCCTCGCCCTCCTCCCTCCCTCCCCCTCCCCTCCCCCCCTCCCTCCCTCCCTCTCCCCACCCTCGCCCTCCTCCCTCCCCTCCCCACCCCCTCCCTCCCTCCACCCTCGCCCTCCTCCCTCCCCTCCCCTCCCCACCCCCTCCCTCCTCCCTCTCCCCACCCTCGCCCTCCTCCCTCCCTCCCTCCCTCCCTCCCCACCCCCCTCTCTCCCTCTCCCCACCCCCACCTCCCCCCCCCCCTTGCCCTCGCATTACTATTTTAAAAGAACTCTCAGATGACAGATGAGGGAGGGAGCGCGGACAGCCGCGGGGGGTCAGGAACGTGCTGCCTTATCACGATTCGTTCACCCAGAGGTCCATAATCCATAATGATCACAGGGTGTGAGCCCACCTGCAGGGGCAGCCCGGCCTTGACCCCCAGGAGGGTGGGAGAAAACCACGATCGGAAGATCTTCTCACAGATGACCTGGAGGAGAGAGAGAGAGAGAGAGAGAGAGAGAGAGAGAGAGAGAGAGAGAGAGAGAGAGAGAGAGAGAGAGAGAGAGAGAGAGAGAGAGAGAGAGAGAGAGAGAGAGAGAGAGAGAGAGAAGAGAGAGAGAGAGAAGAGAGAGAGAGAGAGAGAGAGAGAGAGATGGGAAGATAGAAGAGAAGAGGGGAGGTTATTGAGGATATGAATGGAGGTGATGGAGAATCATATGGATGGAGTGAGGGGGGGGGGGGGGGGTAGATGAAAGGAACATGGGGGGGGGGGACAGAGAGATTAGATCCATGGCATGGTACACGCTTTAGGAAGGCAGACATGACCTTGTAATTTTAAATTGGTGGAAAGACTAGAGGATCTCTGTCGGAAAATATGCTTCCTTATCGGTAGGCCGTATCCGAACACTGATGGGAAACACACATGGGGGCCAGACAATGATGCAGAGAAACATGTGTGTGTGTGTGTGTGTGTGTGTGTGTGTGTGTGTTTACGCATGCACACACACACACACACACACACACAAAGCCTCCATTCTCCGTGGAGGCCCGGGATGCAAAGAGAGTGGAGCGCCAGGGGTCAGCCAGGGTCGCGATAAGTGATCAGAAGTCACCCGTCGGACTTCAAACGGAGCGATGGCGGCACAGAGTTGTCATAGCAACACGTCAACAGTTCTTCCCGCTTCTTATCTTCTCCTCCTCCCTCAATTCTCCATCTCTTCTCCTTCACTTTAAAATAACGTCGGTTGATGAGTGTATTTGTGGCTGCTCTTCTCCATCCCATAATACGGGCACAAAGGTCGTCCAAATAGCCCTCCACAAGGTGTACTTTGTGCTTTTATGTTTTCTTGTAAATCACGATGTACATTACGATGTCACTAATGGCGCCTAGTGCACTCCTGAACCATCCGTGGAAGGAGGGATCCCCTTCCCCTCTGCGTCCCCTTAGAGGGGCTCGTTTTTGGGGGGTGCTGTAAACATGTGGCCTGTGAAGCCCTGTGAGACGGTATCTGTGATTAAGGGCTATACAAATATAATTGACATGACTTGACAGCAGGTGACACTGCACGTTGAAAGACCTGTTCTCTGGAAACTTTCATTAGGAAGTACATTGTTCAACTCCGTCTTTTGGTTCTCTCCTCCTCCTCCTCCTCCTCTTCCTGTTGGTCATCTCATACCATGTGACATCCGATAGGACCCCCCCCGGCCCGACGTGCCCACGAGGGGGACGAGAGAATAGATCTAGAGACGCTGTCATGGCGATGATGGCAAAGAAGATGGGGCGGAGAGAGGGACCCAGATCCATGTCCCGGGGCCTCGCCCTTTGACGACTTTGAGGGTTACAATTGTCTCTCCCGATCGGGGAGATAACCCCGGTGGACATTGGCTGTGATGAGAGGTCAGAGCATCGTCCGGCGGCTCCGGTTACCGTTGTGTTGCTCTGACGGACTCATGGGACTGAGGCCTTCTCCTGGAGACCAGGAGGGGTGAGTTATCGGACTGAGGCCTTCTCCTGGAGACCAGGAGGGGTGAGTTATCAGACTGAGGCCTTCTCCTGGAGACCAGGAGGGGTGAGTTATCAGACTGAGGCCTTCTCCTGGAGACCAGGAGGGGTGAGTTATCAGACTGAGGCCTTCTCCTGGAGACCAGGAGGGGTGAGTTATCAGACTGAGGCCTTCTCCTGGAGACCAGGAGGGGTGAGTTATCAGACTGAGGCCTTCTCCTGGAGACCAGGAGGGGTGAGTTATCAGACTGAGGCCTTCTCCTGGAGACCAGGAGGGGTGAGTTATCAGACTGAGGCCTTCTCCTGGAGACCAGGAGGGGTGAGTTATCGGCTCGAGATGTTTGAAATCACATCGTCTTTTAAAATGTGTTTGTGATGTGAAAGAATACACTCATTCCATGACTTATTTTTGTAATATGACTAATTATTTGTATTATTATTTCACTATTACTGCAGATATTGCAGAAATACTATTGTATAATTAGGGTTATACCTCAAATGAGTTTATTCCTGTTGTCCAGTACAGAAAATTATAAATTAATGAGAAAAACTGCTTTTTAATAAAATACCTTTTAAAAAAAATTAAGTAATGACCCAACATATAAAAATGATATGATTTCAAACAACTCTGGAATCCTAAAAGGGACAGTGGCAACAACAGAAAATAAACAAAGAGATAACAAAAGTCATGTTTAATAGCTTTGTGTAATATTAAGCAACACCGTGATGAGATGAATCAATTGGCAATCACCACCAAAATTGGAGGGATGAAAAAAACTGATTTAATTCATAATTATCAGATGTTGACAGTATTGCTATTGGGCTCCACTGACCCTGCTGCTATCCTAAGTCATTAACATTCCACCATCGCGGGCGGCCTCACCCGTATAATTAAATGTTGCGGATGATGGATACGGCAGAATTCCCCCGGTCACCTGGTAAAATACACAACCCTGGAACTAATCAACTACCTATTTTGAAAGGTGTGTAGTGTGTAGCCGTGTGTATCGGTGTGTGTTGTTTGTCACTTGGAAGCCCACAGGCAGGTGCGTGTGTGCCGAGGTAAAATGGATTGGGCGAAGCGTCTGGAACTACTGCTGAATTGATTTCCATTTTAATACCTTTTGAGACTATGTGCTGCTTTAACACAAGACTCAGATACACAATGAGCAGACCCAGAGAACCGCCTGAAGTGGATTTCTGTGTGAAATACAAAATATGCAGCAAATGCAGCAAAGTACAGCAAGACAATTAGGAGGACATTGATCGTTGTTTGTTGATTAAAATGTGAAGAACATTTCATGAGCACAGCCGAAGAAGAAGACTAGAAGAATTATAATTGCTACATTTTGCATAATAACATTATTATAAATATATGTCTATATATGAATGTATATATTTTTTCCAAACTTTTAACACAACTTTCTAAAAGATCCTCCTAAAATTAAAAGATAAGGTATTATCTTAGTAGATATTTATATCAAAAATTGTACTATATATTTTTTCTTTAGTACATATTTAGAAATAGCCATTACATGTCTACAATTTTTTTGAACATTTAAATGTAATCTAAATCTCAGCTAATATATTACATTTTTAATGCATTTTCAAAACAATTGCAGGTGTTTGGGGTCAAACCCATTTATTTTTGCCGGTATAAATAACATATGGTTTTCCATTTAACCTCATACACATTTAGAAAATTGTGTTCAGATTAGTTTTTACTCAATTGACAACCTTTGCAGTTTCGGGAACTAAGGTTTTAAAATTCCGGTCGTAAAGTCTGAACTAAAGAGCGACTTTCCCTTCAAACGGCGGACGGCGCTCACATTGTCCTTGTCAATGTGAGCGCCGTCCGCCGTTTGAAGGGAAAGTCGCGGTCGATTGGGAGTCCCAGCGTTGCCGGGGGCGACCGGCGGCTCTCACCTGCAGGTTACTGTTACTGCGCCGGGGGCTGCACCTGCGCTTGTGTTTGTCGCAGCGCGACACGCAGTCGAAGAAGTTGCAGTCGTCGTCGCCGGTGCAGTTCTGGTCCAGGATGTCTCGCATCTTGGGCTCAAAGAACGCCATGTCCACGTCGATGGCCACCACCTGGAGAGGGGGAGAGGGGGAGAGGGGGAGAGGGGGAGAGGGGGAGAGGGGGAGAGGGGGAGAGGGGTCAGGATGGGAGCATGAGCAAGAGAGGGAGCGGGGGTAGGAGAGGGTAGGGAGAATGACCAGGAGAGCAGAAAGAAGAGGAAAGAGGACAAGGAGGAGGAGAAAAAAGAGCAATGTTCAGATTCAGATTCAATGAATCCCTCTCCTCAACACAATGTTGAGGAGAGGGAGAGGAGGGGAGGGGAGAGGAGGGGATGGGAGGGGAGAGGACGGGGAGGGGAGAGGAGGGGAGGGGAGAGGACGGGGAGGGGAGAGGAGGGGAGGGAGAGGACGGGAGGGGAGAGGAGGGGAGGAGAGGGGAGGGGAGAGGAGGGGAGGGGAGAGGAGGGGAGGAGAGGGGAGGGGAGAGGAGGGGAGGGGAGAGGAGGGGAGGGAGAGGACGGGAGGGGAGAGGAGGGGAGGAGAGGGGAGGGGAGAGGAGGGGAGGGGAGAGGAGGGAGGGGAGAGGACGGGGAGGGGAGAGGAGGGGAGGGGAGGAGAAGGAGCAGGAGACGGGCCCTCGTGCCCATGCTGTACTGAGGGTACAGTGGACCGGCAGTTCAGGTACCTGGCTATACGATAGGTATGCGTTACCGAAGCTTTTCTCCATTACCGTCCTTGTGAAAGCACATCGCCCCTTTTGTGAGATGAAACAGGTACATATACGCCATTGTCCGTTTTAACCAAAGCAATAAAACATACGCAACGCATTCGGGAAACTGCGACTTAAACGCGGACCTCCCTCCTTTCCATATCTCTCTCTCTCTCTTGTCAGTCGCTAATATTGTTGGTGGTCCAGAAACCGAAGCCAATTCTTCTGTAGCACCTATAATTCATCCATATAATACCATCTGCTGAATTATGCATGGGAAGTGGGCCAGAGTTCAGATAGCGTACGCACTTTCTTTGTTCCTAGAGAACTTTTCCCCCACAGTGCCCTGGGAGCGTGTGCTGAACCGGCCCTGGATGGGAAACACAAAACAAAATATATCTTCAAAATAAAAGTCATTTTATGAACAAAATTCCCATGAACTTGACTCACTACGTTGGGATGACGAATGTGAATGCTCTATGTCAAACCAAGACTCAAAATACTTTTCAGATGTTTGTATTACTAACTGTCTCTCTCTCTCTCTCTCTCTCTCTCTCTCTCTCTCTCTCTCTCTCTCTCTCTCTCTCTCTCTCTCTCTCTCTCTCTCTCTCTCTCTCTCTCTCTCTCTCTCTCTCTCTCTCTCCCTCTCTCTTTGTTGCTGTTTAAACAAACTTGAAGTGGTTATCTTTTCCTTCTAAAAATAAAGGAAAGCCATTCAGAGGAACTACAGCGAACATCCCTCTATCCAAAGATACAATCGCAGATGAGCCGCGGTAGTTTGTAATAAACGAAAGCCACATGGTTTGTTTTTACAGCGCAATAAGGTTTTTTCACGGGGCTTCACGCTTAACGCCGTGTCGGACCGCAGCGGAGATCTGAGAAGAACACTCAATCCATCACACGCCCCAATCTGTTATGGGCCCTGCTCATCCACACACACACACACACATGCGCACACACACTGTTGTTAAACAACGCTGGCAAACGGCTACCAACATCACAGAGAACTGTTTCAAATCACAAAAAAGGACAAATCCCTGGTTGGCACAAGAATCGGACCGTAGCCATAAATAAGCTAGCTTAGCGAGAAGAAGCAGCTTGTTGTTGCGTTAGAATTTGCCGGATAATTGATGCAGAACCTAGGAAGTTACGGTGAGTAAAATAGCTGTTATTAAATATTAACAAGGCCAACATTGTCCATATTGGGGAATTGGGTATATATATATATAAAAACCCCGCTTTTAACAATTAACTGTAGGCCTCCTAGCCTAGCCTGAACCCGAGCAGATTAATAAGGCATGGTGTTTACGGAGCCCAACCAACTGAATGACTCAACAAAGATATTCCGTTAGCGCTTGATCCAATCCACAGAGCGCCGCGATGACTTGACGATCTCTCTCTCTCTTTGTAGCCAAGAGAGAGAGAGACAGAGCCCTTTTGATGCCGAGGGAACCATCTATGATGTGATGAATAAATCCATTTCATCCAGCAACAAAAATATATAAATCAGATGGCTCTCGCCGCTGAATACAGCGTTAGAAGAGGCAGTTTGAACGCGGTTGGAGCTTAAGAATGTCTGGTCTGACTGCCAAAGAAATATTTTTTGGGGGATATATATATATATATATAGATATAGATATAGAAACCCTAGGGCCACTCTTTCATTATTGAATTTTTTTATTTGTTTATTCTCTTTTATTTTTAATTTTTTATATCGGCCCGGAAAAGATGACATAATTAATTTCATATACAACCGCATAGACCAGCTAGAGCGAAGCAGCAGGATCGCTCAGTCTGTTGGGACTCGGCTTGGGAACCGGAAGGTCCCCGGTCCAAGTCCCCCGAAACTCCAGGCACTGCCCAGGGCCCAGAGCAAGCACCAGACCCCTCCACTGTTCCCCCGTATATACAATAGCTGCCCACAGCTCCTCATACGAGGATGGGTTAAATCCAGATAAACACATTTCCCTGTGTGTACAACATGGATTTGACTAAAAGAGTATAATATCCCCCAGATTTAGATTAAGAAAAATATGTACCGTTATAGAAACCCCTACCCTGTATTAATTTGTTGTTGTTTTTTAACAATTATTTTTATTTAATTTGTATTTCTAATACAAACCGTTAAACAAAACAGTTGACAACTTTATTTTCTTTATTGTATCTGCTATAAAAACCAATAAAAATCTATTGGAAAGACAGAAAAAGATGTACCGCCAGGTTGTGGAGTTGAGTCATAACCACCAAAACTTCTTTCCCCAAAACACATTGGACTAAAATCTCAATCTGTTGGAAGAACCGGATGTTAACCAGGAGGGTCCATTAGGAGAGAGGAGGAGGAGGAGGAGGAGGGGGGGAGGAGGTGAGGAGGAGGAGGAGGAGGAGGAGGGGAGGAGGGGGGGAGGAGGAGGAGGAGGAGGAGGAGGGGGAGGGGAGGAGGAGGAGGAGGGGGGGGGGAGAGGAGGAGGAGGAGGTGGGAGGATGAGGAGGAGGGAGTTGAGAAGAGAGGGAGCGGGGGAGGAGAGGGT
>CM051020.1:18433272-18475772 GCA_027704905.1 Muraenolepis orangiensis | reverse complement strand
GTGTGTGTGCGTGTGTGTGTGTGTTAACGTGTACTCTGCAATTAATCTATGTGCACATAAGTGAGAACTACATTGTGTGTGTGTGTGTGTGTGTGTGTGTGTGTGTGTGTGTGTGTGTGTGTGTGTGTGTGTGTGTATTGCTGTGCATTGCAGTAGCCTATGCGCGCATAAAACTGCAGTGTTCTCAGACACATAACGTGTGTGTGTGTGTGTGTGTGTGTGTGTGTGTGTGTGTGTGTGTGTGTGTGTGTGTGTGTGTGTGTGTGTGTGTGTGTGTGTGTGTGTGTGTGTTTGTATCTGATACAGATCCCCTTCCCCTGAGAACCTCCATGGTTTAATAAGAACCAGTTTCAACTCAGAGTCAAACCAAGTGACCGGATGAACCAACTGAAGGTTTGGTTTTAGAAGAAAACCTTGACCACAGACTGTAGCTCTCTCTGTTTTACTGGTTCTGTTTACTGGTTCTGTGTTACTGGTTCTGTGTTACTGGTTCAGTTTAACTGGTTCTGTGGTATTGGTTCTGTTTTACTAGTTCTGTTTTACTGGTTCTGATTTACTGGTTGTGTGTTCCTGGTTGTGTGTTACTGGTTGTGTGTTACTGGTTCTGTTTTACTAGTTCTGTTCCTGGTTCTGGTTCTGTGTTACTGGTTCTGTGTGTTACTGGTTCTGTGTTCCTGGTTCTGTGTTCCTGGTTCTGTGTTACTGGTTCTGTTTAAGGCGTGCACAGTAAGTAACATACTCTAATGTAAGCGATTGACTAAATCGTAAAATATTTCTTAGTTTGACAGATTAAATATTCCATATGAAGTGGTGCAAACACACTCATTGGGTTCTTTACATGAGTAGCACTGAAATATCTCAAAAAACCACTTAACAGCAGACAGCTTTGAATTCAAGTGTCACAATTTGAATTGCTCTAATAGTGAGCTCTCTTTCTGTTTGGATACATCCACACCAGTCCTCTCCATCGAGTCAATTGGTGATCACAAGTATTTGAACACGACTGCGGTCTGAAGTCAAGAATAAAACACCTCACTAAGGACTTCACAGCAAGCTATTTATTGTACCTTTGTCGGCCATGTTCCTTTAGCACGTAGTCCTTTATGTGCTCAAGGGCAGATCCTCTAGATCCACCACGCAGACAGAGAGAGCGCGAATCAACTCCTATCTCTCTCTTTAGGGGTTTGACAAGAGAAGATAAGGCTGTTTTCCTTCTGTCCAGAGGGGACAGAGACATGGACAAAGAGTTAGAGGGAGAGAGAGAGAGAGAGAGAGAGAGAGAGAGAGAGAGAGAGAGAGAGAGAGAGAGAGAGAGAGAGAGAGAGAGAGAGAGAGAGAGAGAGTAGAGAGAGAGAGATACAAAGGGAGAGAGAGATATAGAGTGAGATAAAGAGTGAGAGAGACAGTTGGGTAGAGAGAGGGGTAGAGAGAGAGACAGACAGACAGACAGACAGACAGACAGACAGACAGACAGACAGACGACAGACAGACAGACAGACAGAGCAGACAGAGAGAGAGAGAGAGAGAGAGAGAGAGAGAGAGAGAGAGAGAGAGAGAGAGAGAGAGAGATGGTAAGAGTGAGAGAGAGAGAGCGGTAGAGAGACAGTGAGGTCACTGGGCACGGTGCCCCTGCATCTGTGTCACAACAGATAAGAAGCGTTGTGTTGGTTCTGGGTGCTGGCCGGGTGCCGGCTGTGTACCGGGCCCATCCTCTCCTCCAGTTCATCAACTCACAGTGGTGGCCATTGTTATTGTTGTTGTTGTTGTCATTTTTCTGATAGCGTGGCAGCTGATTGGCCAGATAATCAAATGAAATGACAATGAGTATGGATGATACTGTCACTGGCTCTGGGACTACAACAGCAACTGATGACTTCATCATCTGGGCTCCACTATTGACTTAGTGTGTGTGTGTGTGTGTGTGTGTGTGTGTGTGTGTGTGTGTGTGTGTGTGTGTGTGTGTGTGTGTGTGTGTGTGTGTGTGTGTGTGTGTGTGTGTGTGTGTGTGTGTGTGTGCGTGCGTGCGTGTGCGTGCGTGTGTGTGTGTGTGTGCGTGCGTGCGTGCGTGCTCGTGTATTAAAACATTGAGTGGTCTAAGGATTCTCACCTTACATTTCAGATACAATTTACTAAAGGAAGAGTGTATGTGTGCCTGGGTGTGTGTGCGTGTGTGTGTGTGTGTGTGTGTGTGTGTGTGTGTGTGTGTGTGTGTGTGTGTGTGTGTGTGTGTGTGTGTGTGTGTGTGTGTGTGTGTGTGTGTGTATGTGTGTGTGTGTGTGTGTGTTTGTGTGTGTGTGAGAGAGAGAGGGGGAGAGGGAGAAAGAGAGGAAGAGAGGAAGAGGGAGAGGGAGAGGAGGAGAGATAGAAAGAGAAAGAGAGAGATGGAGAGGGAGAGAAAGAGAGGAAGAGAGAGAGAGAGAGAGGGAGAGAGACTATTGATTAAAGAGAAGATGGGCAAAAGAAAGAATCAATAGCATCAGCAGTGAGGATAGGAGAGAGAGAGAGAGGAGAGAGCGAGAGAAAGAGAGAGAGAGAGAGAGAGAGAGAGAGAGAGAGGGGGGGGGGGGGTGAGAGAGGGTGAGAAAGTGGAATTGGAAGGAGGAACAGGGATGATAATGAACAGATAACAGAAAATTAATTGGAGGAAAGAACAATCGAAAGAAAGAAAGAAGGAGAAGAACAGAACAGGGTAGAAGGAGAAGAGAGAGAGAAGCCAGCGAGAATAATGAGAAGACAAGAGGGAGAGAGAAAAAGCAAGAAGAGAGAAAAAGCAAGAAAGAGAGAGAGATCGAGAGAGGGAGAGAGCGAGAGAAAGAGAGAGAGAAAGGGAGAGAGGGAGTGACATAGGAACCACATGTATAAACCTCATGTCACATTGAAATGGAGTGGATTGCCGACCATTAAGAGACATGTGTGTGTGTGTGTGTGTGTGTGTGTGTGTGTGTGTGTGTGTGTGTGTGTGTGTGTGTGTGTGTGTGTGTGTGTGTGTGTGTGTGTGTGTGTGTGTGTTTCATATGTGTGCCCCCCCCCTTCCCGTCCATCCATCTGTCTGTCCGTCCGCCCGCCCGGCGACCCAGCCGGTTTAGTGTAGCGCCGTGGGGGGGGACCACGGAGACACCTCGCTGGGCGCTGGCAGGACGCTCGGAACACAGTCAATCAAAGTCACTTTGTGCTGGTGGAGGTAACATCATAAATAAAAGCTGTAGGACCGCAGGGATTGGCCAGAGAACCGTCCACCGGGGGGGGGGGGGGGGCACAGCTCACGGCAGCCTACCGAGCTAACTAACATAGAAGAAGAAAAAAAAGAATAATAATAATAAATCATCACGATTTCCAATTACAGGGAGAGATTTTATTTAGAAAGAACGTCCGTGAGAAGCGGCTGCATTTCATTCCTGTATTGCGTCTCTGGCTTGTTGTTGCGGTCGGTGTTCTACTTCCACACCCTTGGTCTTTGGGAGTGTGAACGTGCGGTGGAGAACACCAGTGATCTCGACTATTTGTTGTAAAGCATGAGTTACTGTACTTGTTATGTATTTGGGGTCTGGTCTGGTCTGCCAACAAATGACTTTGTCTGATTGGAAGCCAGTGGAGTCGATACGTCGACGAGGGCGCGAGAGAACCGGTTCAGAGCGCGACGCGATTCAAACACACACACACACACACACACACACACACACACACACACACACACCACACACACACACACACACCGGTACATTCCACTCACTGGTCCCCAACATCCTGTGACACTAGGGACATGGAACATAGGACAGATATCAGATATCTGGTTCCATTGCAACTCAATGGAACCAGAGAGTAATGAAGTGACACAACTCCAGGAAGAGATGGGATGACTGTGAGAAGAGAGGGATGGAGGATCTCGGGGAGGTCTGTTCTCATGCCATGCGGTGACTGCTGCTGGTTGTGTGAATGACACATAGCAACACACTTCAAACGGGACCACTTGACTAACACAATGACAGAGAACAACCCCATATAGACAACATGAGGCTGACTGTGAACACACTGGAAACCACTAACCGCTAGTTGGTGAGGGGGGTGAGGGGTGAGGGGGTTGAGGGGTGAGGGTGAGGGGTGAGGGGGTTGAGGGTGAGGGGTGAGGGGGTTGAGAGTGAGGGGGTTGAGAGTGAGGGGTGAGGGGGTTGAGGGTGAGGGGGGTGAGGGGGTTGAGGGTGAGGGGTGAGGGGGTTGAGGGTGAGGGGGTTGAGGGTGAGGGGTGAGGGGGTTGAGGGTGAGAGGGGTGAGGGTGAGGGGGTTGAGGGTGAGGGGGTTAAGAGTGAGGGGGGTTGAGGGTGACGGGTGAGGGGGGTTGAGGAGTGAGGGGGTGAGGGGGTTGAGGGTGAGGAGGTGAGGGGGTTGAGAGTGAGGGGGTGAGGGGGTTGAGGGTGAGGGGGGTGAGAGTGAGGGGGTTGTGAGTGAGGGGGGTTGTGAGTGAGGGGGTTGAGGGTGAGGGGGGTGAGAGTGAGGGGTGAGGGGGTTGAGGGGTGAGGGTGAGGGACTCACCAGTCGCTGCAGGATCTTCTTGCTCTTGTCGTCGGTGCAGTAGTCCGACAGGATGCTGCGGTGCACCAGCACCAGTCCGTTAAGGAACACCCAGGAGCCGAACCACAGCAGGGCGAAGAGCAGGGTCCCACGGCGAGACCACAGCCTGACGCCAAGCCACCTCAGCAGGCACAGGCCGGCCCAGCGACTCCCTGTTCCGCCACCGGCACCACCGCCGCCTCCTCCTCCTCCACCTCCTCCACCGCCTCCTCCACCTCCTCCGCCTCCGCCTCCGGGCAGCATACCGGATGGGTGACAGGCAGCGGAGCAGGGTCGTCCCTGGAGAGAGTCTACGAGGAGGTCTGAACTGGGACGGGGGTCCACAGGGAACACCATAGGAACGGCTGGGAACAGGTGAACACCATGCTATCTAGGTCTCACATACACACACACACACACACCCCCACACACCTGTCGCACTTTCCTCAGGTCCGTTTGTCCGCCCCGCAGTCTCCGGAACAAAACGCAGAGAGATGGGGTTCTGAAATCCCGTGCTTGGGTTTTCCTTTAGGTTCCACTGTAGGGTTCCTCTCCTCCCACCGCATCTCAGGGGGAGTGGAGGGTACAGCCCGGGAGAGCCAGGCACACGCCACCGCAGGGCAGTGTGTGAGTGTGTGTGTGCGTTGTCGTCTTGTGTGCCTTCTTGGCGGCCGTCCACTGCATATGTCTACACACACTGACTCACTCACACACACACACACTGACTCACTCACACACACACACACACACATACACTAGCAGATGCACAGGAAAGTCACTGGGTGGATGGGTACACGTGGACACACACACAGACACACACACTGTGACAGTTGCAAGATACACACATGCATCCGCACACACACACACACACACACACACACACACACACACACACACACACACACACACACACACACACACTATCCGCTGGCCTTCTGTTCTTCCTGAGAGTCCTGGAGATAATTGTGCTGCCTTGATGCAGCTTCTCGCGGTGGACTGTTGAATTCAGGGCTTCTTTCAGTGCCTCCACTCATCCCAGCTATCCAGCTGTGGAAAGCGCTGTGCTCGATAATAATACATACTAACGTGCAATCTAATTAAATTTTCAATAAATCATTGGTTTTGTAAAAAACAATTATAGAAGGAATGCATGAAAAGACGTTTGCGACGTCGGATAGGAGAGGAAAGGTGTACACATAGGATAAAATCCATAAAATGCCCGCTCCAAATGTTAGAAATAATTGTTGTGTCGTTTGCAATGTTGGAGTGTCTAGCCGCGAGTGCCTTTAAAAGAGCAGCTAATGAAAAACAGTCTTACACTAAAGCCAAGCAATTAGCATTCCAGTTGAGTAGCTTAAAGTTTCGACCTCCCGGGCCTCAGAGCGGCTCTCAGCACCCACGAGCAGCCCTGCGTGTCTTCATCGCAATCACGATCACTCTGAGGCGCTCGCGTCTGACCATAGTTGATGCAAAATATTTACAGTGTCACTTCTTAAGCACTCCACTCGGCGACCTCTGGCCCATCCGCTGCCGCTCGAGACGAGACGGCTGTTGATTCCGGACTAATCAATCACTTGGATCTGAAGGGGACTGAGTCTCTGGTCGTTGAACAGCGGAATCGTCGGTTCTAAGAGTCCATTCTTTTATGTCCACGTTCACTCACACGCTTTCGGTTCTATATCATTTAGGGGCGTGGGGGGGGGGGGGGGGTTGTTATCTGGTCATCCCTGGCGTGGCCTTGTTGGTCAATGAGGTCTTGAATTAGGCTTAAAGGCTCCACTGTGAAGAAATGTGAAGGAGTGCCTGGAACGCTCCCCTCCTCTCCCCCGTGGTGGTGGGGCTTGGTGTGCGGTTGTTGTGCTCGCAGCTGCTCAAGCGCTCTTGGTTTGGCGCTCTGGGATCCAAGCCATGGCTTTCTACATCAACGAGGAGAAGAAGAAGAAGAAGAAGAAGAAGAAGAAGAAGAAGAAGAAGAAGAAGAAGAAGAAGAAGCAAACACACAGTGTTCATTGTCAGAGTTGTGATGGAGTAGCGGCAGAGGTCAGCGGATGAAGATTGACTCCTCTTTATTTGTCACATACATAAAGCAAACGTAAACACACACAGCGAAATGTGTTCCTCTGCATCTAACCCATCCTAGTATCAGGAGCAGTGGTCCAGCTATCGTATATCCAGCTGCCCGGGGAGCAGTGGAGGGGTCTGGTGCCTTGCTCAAGGGGCACCTCGGCAGTGCCAAGGTGTTTCGGGGACTTGAACCGGTGACCTAAGCCAAGTCCTAACAGACTGAGCTATCCTGCCGCCCGAGAAGAAGTAGAGCCGTGTGTCCAGAAGCGGTCTAAAGTAAGAGAGAGAGATAGCGAGATAGCGTTCTGTGCACACTCAGACCACATGGGCTCCAGACCAGTCAGAACCAGCGACTGCTGGATCCTCACTCTGGTTTCACTGAGCTCCACTGATTCTTACTGACAGTCTGCTCAATGGGAATTAGTTCACTCACATTGAGCACACGTTGGACTTGTGTTATAAGTTATGCGCAGTCACTCACAAAGACATTTTAAGCAAGAGTATAACGGAATAATTATCCAATTCCTAGACAAGAAAGCACTTTGAAAAGGCGCTTTTGTCAAGATAACAAAGCTATTATCTCCTCTCCTCCGTCCTGTCTCGCCGTCCATCACTGGACACAAACGCTGACAAAACTGCTCTTTCGCCTCCAATTCCTCCAATTGCTCCTCGAGTCTCGAGTTGGATTCAAGATTCAAGATTCAAGATTTGTTATTTGCCATATGCAACATGTGCAGTGGAATACTTACCACCCCATTTCCCTTCCCTTCCGCAGTGTGAATTTTCCTAAAACACTATACTATAAAAAAAAAACACTCTCAGAAAAACGTCTGTCGGTGGAAGACGACGGAAGAAACACAGATCCAAACCAACGAACAAACCTGTCCCTGATTGAATCCAGTAAACGGAGCCTCCCTCTGGCAGCCCGGGAGCGCGTCTCAGAGCGGACTGAGTCAACGGAGCCAGGGGTAATTTAGCTGTCATCCGCTTCTTCCTCCGTTGCCCGACGGCCTGCTGACAGGGGAGGGGGGGGGGGGGGAGGAAGAGGAGGCACACAAGATAAATACAACTCTCTCTCTCTCTCTCTCTCTCTCTCTCTCTCTCTCTCTCCTCTCTCTCTCTCTCTCTCTCTCTCTCTCTCTCTCTCTCTCTCTCTCTCTCTCTTACCCCGCGATTATCCAGCTCCTTTACTCCGTCACGTTGGGGGTTGGCGTGGAGTCGGTGCTTTTTAGGTTTTAGACTTTTTAGTTCTTGGACGCGCCTTTTAGGTTTCCCGCAGGCTAGGTGGGGTTGATGAAGCTTTTCCTTGTTTCCAGTCAGGAGGAAGGAAGGAAGGAAGGAAGGAAGGAAGGAAGGAAGGAAGGAAGGAAGGAAGGAAGGAAGGAAGGAAGGAAGGAAGGAAGGAGGAAGGAAGGAGGAAGGAAGGAAAATAACCAAAAAAAATCCAAGAGTTTTGAGACGCAACCCCAAAAACCTTCAGAGAAGTTCCTTAACGTCCACGCCTCCTGGGCTCCTCATCGTCCGGCCCGACGGCGTCCGCTAATTGAATCAACCCAGACACGGTGTGACGACAGCGGAGGATCCAGGTGGCGGGTGGCACCCCCCCTCCGTTCTCCAGATGCCGGGGCTGAACAATGTCATGCAGCAGAGGAGCGAGTCTCTCCCTCCTCCTCCTCCTCCTCCTCCAGGGGGGGGTGGGGGGATAAAGTAATTAAATCCAAGGAGAGAAGGAGCTGTGACCTCCTATGAGCCGTAAGAGCTGCTCCAACCGGTGCACGACTTGCCTCCAGCAAGGAGAAGACTCACTCACTTAACCTCACGCAACTCTCCTTCTCTCTCTCGCTCGTGCGCGCTCTTCAGCGTGAACCTAGCAGCTTCACTCGTATCTCTCTCTCTCACTCTCTCTCACTGTTACTTTTTCTCTCGTTCTCGCTCTCCCCCCCCCCTCCCTCTCTCTCTTTCTCACGGTTACTCTTTCTCTCCCTCTCTCTCTCTCACTCTCTCTCTCTCTTCAGAGCAAGAACCGAGCAGCTCCACTAGTCTCTCTCTCTCTCTCTCTCTCTCTCTCTCTCTCTCTCTCTCTCTCTCTCTCTCTCTCTCTCTCTCTTTCACACTGTTACCATTTCTCTAACTCTTGCTCTCTCCCTCTCTCTCTTATTCTCTCCCTCTCTCTCTCTCTCCTACACCCTTATTAAAACAAGGAAGAGTGGATGTGGGGCTGGCCACTGACTGCTAGAGTTGCCTGGCTCTTGTTAGGAGCTCCTGGTCGTGGCTGCTGGACTCCGTTCTGCTGCCGCTGCCTGTCTGTCTCTATGTCTCTATGTATACCTGTCTGCCTGCCTCTCCGTCTCTCACTGCCTATATCTGTAGGTCCGCCTCCATGTCTCACTGCCGGTCTGTTTCACTGCCTGTTTCATTTGTCTGCCTGTCTCTCTCCATGCCTGTCTGACCGTCTCCTTGCAAGTCTGTCTGGTAGCCCGTTCCCGTGTCTGTCTGTCTGTCCGTCTTTCAACCTGGGACGGCTTGGGAGATTGAAGGTTCCTATAGTTTGACTGTGTGTGTGTGTGTGTGTGTGTGTGTGTGTGTGTGTGTGTGTGTGTGTGTGTGTGTGTGTGTGGGTTCCAAGCTCAATGCTCAGCCTTATTCTGCTTCCTTCCTTTATTCAGTCTTCAGCCAGGCGTTTTCCTTTCAAAGTGTTTTGCTATGTGTGTGTTTGTGTGTGTGTATATGTGTATATGTGTGTGTGTGTGTGTGTGAGTGTGCGTGTGCGTGTGCGTGTGTGTGTGTGTGTGTGTGTGTGAGAGCAGGAAGGGAAAGAGAGCAGGACTTTAAAGGTCTCACAGAAGTGTCGCCTTTCTTGTTTCTTTCACTTCTCCCTTCCTCTTCCTCTTGGTTTCATCTCTTTTTCTCCCAATTGGGTTACTGCCTCTCTCTCTCTCTCTCTCTCTCTCTCTCTCTCTCTCTCTCTCTCTCTCTCTCTCTCTCTCTCTTTCTCTTTCTCTCTCTCTCTCTCTCCCTCCCTCTCTCCGTCTTTCCCTTTTCACTTGTATTTGTTTCCTTCTCTCTTTCCTTCTCTGTTTCCTTCTCTCTCTTCCCTTCTCTCCTTGCAAGACCCGGTCGAGAGAAAAAAACGTCGTTCCCCGTTTTCATCTAAATCACTGTTTCCATTCAGCCGACCAAGCACTCTCTCTCTCTCTCTATCACTCTCTCTCTCTCTCTCTCTCTCTCTCTCTCTCTCTCTCTCTCTCTCGTATCACCGTTTCATGTCAACCTCCCTCTCCCTCTCCCTCTGGTTCCGTCTCCCATTGCCCACCCTTTTCTCTGTTCGTCTTGCGCTCTCCTTTGCTTGTTCTCTCTCGTTCTCTCGCTCTTTATCGCTCACAGGTCTTGTATTGGTGCCACATGTGGCAGACAGCCCAAAACAACTGCCAGCAGAGCTCTCTCTCTCTCTCTATCTATCGGTGTGCCTGTCTCTCTCTCTCTGTGTGTGTGTGTGTGTGTGTGTGTGTGTGTGTGTGTGTGTGTGTGTGTGTGTGTGTGTGTGTGTGTGTGTGTGTGTGTGTGTGTGTCTCACTCTCTCTCTCCCTCTCTCTCTATCTGTGTCCCTGTCTCTCTCCCTCTCTCTAGCTGTGTCCCTGTCTCTCTCCCTCTCTCTCTCCATGTGTGTGTGTGTGTGTCTCTCTCTCTCTCTCTCTCTCTCTCTCTCTCTCTCTCTCTCTCTCTCTCTCTCTCTCTCTCTCTCTCTCTCTCTCTCTCTCTCTCTCTCTCTCTGGCCCCAGAGCTTGTCAGTAATTGCCTATTTGTTAATCTGTGAATGGCAATAAAGTTTGTGCAAACAAAATACAACATGAGTTCTGCTACTGTGGGAGGGTGTGTTTGGGTGTGTGTGGGGGGGGGTGTTTGGTGTGTGTGTTTGGTGTGTGTGCATGTGTGTTTGGTGTGTGTGGGGGGGTGTTTGGTGTGTGTGCATGTGTGTTTGGTGTGTGTTTGGTGTGTGTGCATGTGTGTTTGGTGTGTGTGGGGGTGTGTTTGGTGTGTGTGCATGTGTGTTTGGTGTGTTGGTGTGTGGGGGTGTGTTTGGTGTGTGTGCATGTGTGTTTGGTGTGTGTGGGGTGTGCATGTGTGTTGGTGTGTGGGGGTGTGTGTGGGGGTGTGCATGTGTGTGTGGTGTGTGGGGTGTGAACAGCCGCAGCCATGTTTACATGGCTGCTGGCGGTCAGTTTACACTCTGTTGATACAGATGTATGCTATGATGCTTTCTACACAGCTGGTTAGTTATACTCATAAAGAGAGAGAAAGACATTTATATAAACTTTATGATTTTATATATATATATATATATAAACTGTATAATTATATATATATCGATATAGATAGATATATATATATATATATATATATATATATAGATATATATATATATATATATATATATAATATATATATAATCAGAGAGAGGAAGGAGAGAGAGACAGAGAGAGAGTGAGACAGACAGACAGACAGAGAAAGTGACAGAGAGACAGAGAGACAGAGAGAGAGAGGAGGGCGAGAGGAGGGAGAGAGAGAGACAGAGAGACAGGGATAGTGACAGAGAGAGAGAGAGAGAGAGAGAGAGAGAATGCTTCTTGCTTGATGTTGTGAAGCTCCGTTTCCAGACTGTTAATTGAAGCAGGGCTGATGTGTGTCAGTGACGTATTGTGATGTGTTAACTAGATGTCCTTGAGGGCTAATAGGAGGATGAGGTGAAGCCTACTTTATCTGGCCGTCGGGATCTTGCTTATTTTGGGGGTGGATTGTCATGCCGTGTCTGAAACCCTGTCGTCATGTTTCTCTGGTCATAGTCTCTCGCTCTCTCGCTCTCTCGCTCTAGCTCTCTCTCTCTCTCTCTCTCTCTCTCCCTCTCGCTCTCTCTCTCTCTCTCTCTCTAGCTCTCTCTCATGTGTTCTGATTACTGTTTGTTATCCCAACTTTGTTTGGGATAACAAAGCATTACCAAAAGTGTTGTTTCAAAGACTTAGAGACAAAGTTAAGGGGGGGGGGGGGGGGTTCAGTTAATGAACAAAGACTGAGAATAGATCAACAGAGCACAGCATCATCTTAGAACAAGCCTCAGGGGGCCTTACATGCAAATAGATGGGCTATATCCTAGAACTAGTGGAAGGGAGGCAGCGAGTGGAGCGGCTGAATTGAGCAGATTCCCTAATGAATGTTTACTGCCCTATCGGGTGAATTTTTGATCAATTTAATTGCCAATTAAACCAGCTGACACTTTGGCAGATCGAATAGTCCTATCCCCCAATCTCATTAACTTCGCCCCGCATGCACTCACCGACGACGGCCAGCTGAGGATTCTTGTGAGGTAGGCCTAAACACCTCCGAGTCCCTCCCGTTCCATAAAGGGTTATACCAAGAAGACAGCCTTGACTAATTAACCCTCCATCCGCAGGGGAGATGTCCACGTTAACGCTTCCCACTGCACCTAATTATAGAGGAACACGGCACCTGGTTAAATCAACCGAATAACACCCCAAAAATGATTCATTATTGAGTTTTAATAAAGGACTTATTTTTTGGTTTCCTGTGTGGCGCCGAATATTGTAAAGGATTTGAGCAATTGATTACCTGAATCGGATTCGCAGCCTTCTTGTAGTTTTGAATACTGCTATATGAATCATGGGTTGTGTTGGTTCGCCACCTAGTGGCAATCTGGTTGTACTGGTTTGTGTAGCACTCCTCAAGCAGCAATGCAAAATCTAAATTATTTTAAAACTAAACAAAATAAACAGATTTTAATCGCCAAATATGAGTGTGTATATATATATATATATTGTTGTAACATATAAGACATATTGCATATAATATGTCCAATATGTTACAGCAGTGGTTCCCAACCTGGGGGGCACGCCCCCCTTGGGGGGGCGCCAAAGATCGCAGGGGGGGCGCCAGGCCTCAGATGATTTGAGGCCTAATATCATATTTCAGTTTTTTACATATAATTGTAACGCAATACATGATTGTCGCTAAAAGCCTTGTCTCTACATTACAATAAAATATAGAAATTTATTGATTAATTAATTTTAATAAAAATTCTACAAATTAATCTGATACTCCTCCGATTCGCGCCAACATTGACGTTACTGTGTCAGCTTCTGTAGTAGTAACAGTTTGCTGTGCTTGCTAGCTAGCGACCAACTTCATAAGGTGAATATTTTGTCTAAAAATGTCTGAAAAACGTAAAGGAGATGACAGCTCATCTGCAATCAAAAAGAAAATGAGGACCTACCTAGAGAGCTATCTTAACTTAGGTTTCATGGAGGGAACGGACAAAACCCGCCCAGAGTGTGTGATATGCAGAGAGAAGCTAGCCAACGACAGCATGAAACCCTGCAAAATGAAGAGACACCAACAGACCATGCACCCAGAAACGGTCGGGCGTGATCGGGACTTTTTCATAAAGAAACAACAGTTTGTTAGGGCTGGCAGCGATGTACAGAAGGCCACCGAGGCCTCTTTTGAATGTGCACTTTTAAAAGCAAAGGCAAAGTCCATTTGGGGGGGCTCTGGGTGAAAAAGGTTGGGAACCCCTGTGTTACAGCAATATATATATATATATATATATATATATATATATATATATATATATATATATATATATATACAGTGCTGCTCGAAAGTATGTGAACCCCCTAGACATGGTCATTGTAATTGTACAAAAATGTAAAATAACCTTATTAAATGTATATCCAAACACCAATTTGTAAAGCAGGACTTTCCAAATAATGGACACAAACAAAGAAAAATGATGTATTTTCATTATTTATTCAAAAAAAGTGGTTTCTCCCACAAAAACTGAAAATATGACTTGTGCAAAAGTATGTGAACCCTTTTGGTTAATAGCGTGTGGCACCTCCTTTTGCAGCCATTACTGCAATCAAACGTTTTCTATAGCCACTGACCAGTCTCTCGCATCTGCTGTGGGGGATTTTTGCCCACTCTTCCTTGCAGAACTCAGCCAGTTGAGAAAGGTTGGAGGGACATCTGGCATGTACCCCCCGCTTCAGGTCTAGCCACAACATTTCAATTGGATTGAGGTCCGGACTTTGACTTGGCCAATCCAGAGTACGAATCCTCTTTTTTCTGAACCATTCCTTGGTAGATTTGCTGGTATGTTTTGGGTCGTTGTCTTGTTGAAAAACCCATTTACGGCCCAGTTTCAACTTCCTGACTGATGGCTGGAGATTCTTATCAAGAATTTGCTGATACACTTCAGAATTCATGTTTCCCTGGATGATATGGAGTTGTCCAGGTCCAGAAGCAGAGAAGCAGCCCCATACCTTAACATTTCCACCACCATGCTTCACTGTTGGGATGAGGTTCTTTTCTTCATGTGCTGTGTTGGTTTTTCTCCAAACAAAGCGCTTACGATTATGACCAAATAATTCTATTTTGGACTCATCTGTCCAGAGAATGGACTTCCAGAAGGCCTCTGGTTTGTCCAAGTTCTCTCTGGCAAAGTTTAAACGGGCAGCTTTGTTCTTTTTGGAGAGCAGAGGCTTCCTTCTAGCAACCCTCCCATGAATGTCGTGTTGGTTCAATTTTCGTCTAATTGTAGACGCATGTACATTTACACCTGACGCTGCCAGAGAGCTCTGCAACTCTTTAGAGGTGATGTGTGGGTTGTCCTTTACCTGATTTATTATTCTACGGGTGCTTCTTGATGTTAGTTTTAATGGGCGTCCACTTCTAGGCAAAGATGCGGTCATCTTGGACGCCCTCCATTTGTAAATTATTTGCCTCACCGTGGATGGATGGAGCTGGAATCGTTTGGAGATTGTCTTGTAGCCTTCTCTAGACTGATGGGCTGTCAGTACCATTTTCTTGATTTCCTCGGGTATCTCCTTTCCTCTTGGCATGGTTGATTCGTATGGGTACACCCTGGCACTGCAGTCGTTTGGTTGTTTTTCTCTCTCTTTTAATCTGTGTTGTCCAACCCTTTTCCTAATGATGTCTCATTTGATTGGTTTGCTTAATTGACTAATTAAGCACCCAAAAGTGTTTCACCTGAATCTGTTACCTCCTTGACTTTACCAATACAGCTGGGGGTTCACTTACTTTTGCACATCCACTAATTCCATGTTTCATGTATTTTTTTGGCTACTCACACAATTCCCTCTAAAAAAGTACATGGAACTGTTAAACATAAACCTGACATTTCATATATGTAAAACTTGTGATGATAAAATAGGAAAATCATGGTAAAACAACAGAAAACTCTTAACTGTTCAAGGGGTTCACATACTTTCGAGCAGCACTGTATATATATATATATAACATATATAACATATGTAACATATGAGACATATAAAAACAAATGTCTCATATGTTACAGCCATAGATATATATATATATATATATATATATATATATATATATATATATATATATATATATATATATATATATATATATATATATATACATATATATGGCTGTAACATATGAGACATATTTTCATATGTTACAGCAATATATATATAGATTATACATATATATATATTATATATAATATAATATAATATATCATTTGTTTCTGTAACATATTGCAGTGGGCCCCTATGTACAAGTCGGGAAAATTAGAAATATATACATACAAAGGTGTGGTGGGATGTAACAACGTATTGTAGTATTGATGCAATACATTATTGTAGTGGATAGTTAGCTACACAGAACCGTCAGTGTTTGGCAGTGTTCTATTCTCTCATGGCGCTGGGGTAGAATCTGTTCTTGAGTTTGTCGGTGCTTTTGATGGACCTGAAGCGTCTCCTGGAGATGGCAGCAGGCAGCAGGTCCCACAGGCGACCTGCCCGGTGGGATGGGTCTTTCTGTTTGTTGGTTGCTCTGCAGAGGCAATGGGAACTGAAAATGTCTTCCAAAGTGAGCAGTGGGCAGTCTATGATATTTTGGGTGTTGATGACCCTCTGAAGTCGCTGCTGGGCCTTCTTGTTGAGACCACCAGAGGTCATCTCCAGCCACACCTACATCTGGGCAGCAGCTCCATCTACCGCATCCAGATCAAGACCCTGGTGCTAGCCTACAGGGCAGTGAAAGGAACAGCTCCTTCCTACCTCCAGGCAATGGTCAAGCCCTACATCCCTGCCAGTCCACATCGCTTGTGGCCGATCTACGCGGTCACGGCTCTTCTCTGTCCTGGCCCCAAAGTGGTGGAATGAACTCCCAACGGATGTCAGGACTGCAGAGTCACTCTCCTAGAGCGTCCTCTTATTACCCTTTTTACTAGCGCACTAGCTAGCGTCTTACTAAGTAGATTGTTAGTTGCTTGTTAGTTAGTTAGATATTGTTCTAGTGTTTGCCAACTTATTGTACTTTTACCTGAGCACTGGTTCAGTTCTTGGTAGACTTGTTAGGAATTAAATGCACGTTTGACTTCGGGTGACGAGTTGTTCTCCTACCTTTGTTAAACACACTTTTGTAAGTCGCTTTGGACAGAAGCGTCTGCAGAATGACTGTAGTGTGATGTCATTTAATTAGTGTGTTCATGTGCTGAGAAGAAGAATTACAAAGTTGTCCATGAGCTCAGTTTCAGAGCATGGATGTAGATCAGATGATCAAGTTGTGCGACGTGCATCTTTACTTAAATATTAAGTGTCCCATATATCATGATAATTCCCTCCTAAATGAAGCTGGGAGTCACTTGATGATTTTCATTGTCAAATCCCCATGTAACAATGGTGCCTTTGAAGAGAAGCTCAAGTACAAACCAAACTTAATCACATATTCACAGAGTATATATCATATGTATAGAGTATATATAATATGTTGTTTTTGTGTGGATTCTTCTTCTTCTCTTATTTCCAAACGCCCCTCTCAGCCTGTGACGGTTCTATTGTTTTTAAATGTGTCACATGGTCTACATTACAAGGTCTACAACAAGTGTGGCACCATTCTGTCCACAGGGGGGCGCTAGACTTCACGGTCAAGTAGAACAAAAAAGTACAAGTTGGCGAAGTTATGATTCTAGTTATTTTTTTGTTTAGATTAGTTTTATTATTTTTATAGTATTTTTCTAGAATGTAATACAGCGGGAGGTAATGGGGAGTAAGCAAGCCATTGTACTTGTTGCAAATGGCCAATACAAAACTTAGAATTTAAATTATTGTTGCAATAATTGGAGAGGAAATCTTTTGGAGAGGCAAACGTCCCCTATGGCAGCAGCCTCTGTGGGCCAGTGACAGAGACTTAGTGAGCCTGGTCCTGGGTGTCCAAGACTCCATTTAGGACTGAATAGAAGCATCACTTTTACTTTTAAATCAAACATCATATGACAAACCTATGATGTATTTTATTGTTAGTTCTGTCAGAAATCCCTCATGTCAGATTTAACCATGTACCGGTATGAAATGGTAATACACTTTAGTTTATTGGGGTACATCAGAGATCAGTACTCATCGCAGTGTGTGTGTGTGTGTGTGAGATGGAAGTGTTAAATTGGCCCCCAGTGTACATGCACACTAGATGGTCATGCCAGTACTACTAACTGCCATTAATGGCTGTGGGTTAACGGGAAATCCCTTTTTTCCTCCATACGTTCGTCACTAAATAATCATGCCGACTTCCCCAGTAAACCGTGGGGGAAATTGGACAATACAAATGCATCTTAGTGCAACTTTTGTGCGAATAGCCGATTGGGCTGAAGCCGTTTTCTTAGGTCTCCCGATTGGTTCCTCAGGCTGTCGCTTTTCGTTCTACTCCCTGTTCATTGGTTAGATCACAGGCCCAGGTGGGTTTAACCCATTCCCAACAGTGAGTGACGAGGCCTAAACACACGCCCCCCTGTCCCAGCAGGCCTCTGCTACCACCGACTGCATCATCTCTAGCATGACCTCCGTTTCCCACTTGGAGTTACTTGAAATTCAAGATTAAAGGGTGTTTTTTAATGGAACTTCCCAGTTGTATAGGTTACTCAAGTTCAGGCCAACAGGAGGGCCACAGTGTCATCACTGTCTCACACACACACACGCACACACACACACACACACACACACGCCAGGCAGGCATGAGCAAAGCATTTGGCATTGAAGCTGACCAAGTGGCTCCATGGGGCCTTTGTACTCTGGCTTATGCCTGAACAAATAGAACTGCTGTAGGATCACATTAGAAACACAATGACGGCGGAGAGAGAGAGAGAGAGAAGCTGTTGACTTGCTCATTTCTGTCCTGCTCTCCATGTGGGTGGGTGTTGTGTAGTGTGAACGTCATCAGAGGTCAATGTAGGTCCATGTGGGTGTGTGTTGTGTCATGTGAACGTCATCAGAGGTCCATGTAGGTCCATGTGGGTGTGTGTTGTGTAGTGTGAATGTCATCAGAGGTCCATGTAGGTCCATGTGGGTGTGTGTTGTGTAGTGTGAACGTCATCAGAGGTCCATGTAGGTCCATGTGGGTGTGTGTTGTGTAGTGTGAACGTCATCAGAGGTCCATGTAGGTCCATGAGGTGCAGGACGCTACACACCAAGTCAAGTCAAAACAGACACAAATGGCACGCCACAACACGGCACGTCAGCTCAGAACAAATGTTCTTTTTAATTTAATCTCCCCGGGGAATGAACCTCTGGGGTCAACACCTTAAAAAAAAAAAAAAGGTCAACTTTTTTTTATACAAAACAAAGGTAAAACACAAAACTTTGGTGCATTGTTGGGTTGAATAAAACCCACTGTGGTTCCACACAGCAGGAGGTCTATTGTTAATACAGTTCTTTTTTTTGTGCAACTTTCATATCAATGCAAGTTGATCCATGATTGAAAATATATTTACTAATGGTTTGGAATATCAAACATTTCGTTAAATTAAATCTCTATCGACATACCGAACATATCAGGGATCTTTTCAATTAACTTCATATAACAAGTTGTTTAGTTTAACACACGTCTTGGGAGATTCTTGTTCCTACCTGGAACCAACAGCTGAGCTACGCCGAGTGCCATCATTTAACAAAGGCATCGTTCCTTACTGGATCACCTCCTCGTCCTCCTCCTCCTCCTCGTCCTCTCCCTCATCAAAGTCCTCCTCGGCCGTGGCGTCCTGGTACTGCTGGTACTCGGACACGAGGTCATTCATGTTGCTCTCCGCCTCCGTGAACTCCATCTCGTCCATGCCCTCGCCCGTGAACCAGTGGAGGAAGGCCTTGCGGCGGAACATGGCGGAGAACTGCTCCGAGATGCGCTTGAACAGCTCCTGGATGGCGGTGCTGTTGCCGATGAAGGTGGCGGCCATCTTGAGGCCGCGGGGCGCCACGTCGCACACGGCCACCTTGACGTTGTTGGGGATCCACTCCACGAAGTAGCTGCTGTTCTTGTTCTGCACGTTGAGCATCTGCTCGTCCACCTCCTTCATGGACATGCGGCCGCGGAACATCGCCGCCACCGTCAGGTAGCGGCCGTGGCGCGGGTCGCAGGCCGCCATCATGTTCTTGGCGTCGAACATCTGAGACGTGAGCTCGGGCACGGTGAGGGCGCGGTACTGCTGGCTGCCGCGCGCCGTCAGCGGGGCGAAGCCCGGCATGAAGAAGTGCAGGCGGGGGAAGGGCACCATGTTGACCGCCAGCTTGCGGAGGTCGGCGTTGAGCTGGCCGGGGAAGCGCAGGGAGGTGGTGACGCCGCTCATGGTGGCCGACACCAGGTGGTTGAGGTCGCCGTAGGTGGGCGTGGTCAGCTTGAGCGTGCGGAAGCAGATGTCGTAGAGCGCCTCGTTGTCGATGCAGTACGTCTCGTCCGTGTTCTCCACCAGCTGGTGCACGGAGAGGGTGGCGTTGTAGGGCTCCACCACCGTGTCCGACACCTGGGGGAGGGTTTGAGAGGGGCGGTGGAGACGTTGGTTTTTGAACTATGAAAGACTGAGGCAGTCATTTACATTTATAAGTCAATTCACTAGCATCCAGCCGTTATTCTGACCATATTAATCTATCCATACATCATCATAAAGACATTGCCCACCCCAGCCACAAACTGTATTCACTTTTACCGTCAGGCAGGCGATACCTGTATCAAGTATCAAGTGCTGTACAAATACTCACAGATAGCTTCCACGGTCAGGCCATCAGGCTGCTGAACAAGGGCGTATAGCATATAACAATGTATATTTGATTACATTGATTTATATATACATATTGCTCTTTTTCGGTGCCGATATATTGCATTTTATAAATTGCATTTTTATTTTATAATATTTAACTTTATACAGTTTTGTACTTTTTTTACTTATTTTATTCTATTCTGTTTTTATCTTATCTTATTTTTATAACTGCTGTCTGTCGTCGGGTATTGCACATAAGATTTTCACTCACTGCTTTAAACGTGTGAAGTGACAATAAACTTGACTTGACTTGACCCGTACGTTACAATTCATCCATTATCCAGCAGTACGTTTCAAGCAATCAACTTCACCCATCTCTCCTCCCCATCCACCACCACCACCACGACGACACCACCCAGCACCCACCCATTCATCCAAGCATCCATCCACCGCTCCTCAAACGCAGACCTTAGGGGACGGCATGACGCTGAAGGTGTTCATGATGCGGTCGGGGTACTCCTCTCTGATCTTGCTGATGAGGAGGGTGCCCATACCCGAGCCCGTACCCCCACCCAGAGAGTGGGTGAGCTGGAAACCCTGAGCGCACAAACCACATTACAGCTCAAGAGTTAGAACAGTAGTTTGGGGTCTCGACATGAAGCTAGACATCTACAAACCAGATTACAGGTCAAGAGTTACAACAGTAGTTTGGGGTCTCGACATGAAGCTAGACATCTACAAACCACATTACAGGTCAAGAGTTAGAACAGTAGTTTGGGGTCTCGACATACAATTCAGTTATCTAACATGCGTTTGTGTCAAATGTTTGTCATTTGTCATGCTTCTTGGTTCTATATACATTTCCAATCATATTTTAGCTTTACACATGACCAATATCATATTTCAAACGGGTAACATAACTGCACAGCATTAATAGTTCCACCATAAGCCGTCAAATCTGTACCTGTAGACAGTCACAGCCCTCACACTCCTTCCTCACGATGTCCAGGACCGAGTCCACAAGCTCCGCCCCCTCCGTGTAGTGGCCTTTAGCCCAGTTGTTCCCCGCACCTGTCTGTCCTGCGCTCAACCAATCACCACCAAGTAGGACATCTTTGAGAACAGAGTTCCCTAATAATACATCCCTTATGTGCCTCACAGAAATATGTCAGCTGGGGCATGTGTGCCCCCGCCCCCCCCCCCCCCCCCCCCCACACCCAACTTTTAGTAATGTGTCAAACATTCATATTACTTTATACATTCGCTTATTTTCTTATTGTGTATAATGGAGTGGACTTCAGTTCATTTTAGTGTACTGTAATGGTATGCAGTGTGTTGCAATACATGGCGTGGGAGAGGGGAAGAGAGAGCGAGAGAGAGAGAGATCTGTGTCCTCTCTGGTAAGTTTATTAAACAGAACTCCAGCGCTGTGGGAACAGGAATGTAGCTCTATTGTTTATACAATAAGAGCAGCAGTTCAACCCCTGTGATATCCCTTATTTTGTATCAAGGTTGTAGTTGTGGTGCTTCCTATTGAGCTTAATTGTGTGCAGAAAATAAGTTTCTTTGGAAGAATTTGCTGGCTATGGTTATGTGATCTGAACATTTACATCATACATGTTGGCATGCCAAATGTATACAATTACAAACTGAGGCTCATCGCAATGAACTACACAGTCATGCAAGTCATGCTCTTAAAACAAAACTCATGGTAACTCATTTAGGTTTGTAATCTCCAAGAGACTTTATCATTTGTCATTTGACCCCGTTTGATGTACCTAATGTGTCAAATCTAGGGAGACAACTTTATAGTACTTTTACCTGAGCACTGGTTCTGCTCTCGGAGGCTTGTTGGAAAGGACATGCACTTATGTAGACTTCTGGTGACCAGTAGTTATTCCCAAGCCTTCCCATGTTTAATGCACTATTGTCACTCGCTTTGGACAATTTTATATGGCAATTTTTTACCTGTTTATTTAGTTTATTGTATATTTTGAATTGCTGTTTGTTTAGTTTAGTTTAGTTTCGGCCCCTGATGACGTGGTGTAACTTTTGGATGATCATGTAACATCAACACTTTTGAGTTACACTGTTCATCTCGTACAGCAATGAAACAGAAATAGGAAAAACCCAACAACAACAACAACAACAACAACAACTACTAAAATAAGTCGGAAAATAAAATAAAAAGGTTTTCCGTTTACCAAAGATAAAGTTGTCCGGTCTGAAGAGTTGTCCGAAGGCCCCAGAGCGGACGCTGTCCATGGTTCCTGGTTCCAGGTCCACCAAGATGGCACGGGGGACATATTTATTGGCTGCACGCAAAAGACCAGGAACATAAAATCAATTACATCCACGTTTAAACAGTCAACCACACACAGTCAACCACACATCCACACATTGTTGGAACACTCTGGAAAGAGTTTCATTCTGTTCACTAGGAAAGGGGCCAGAATTAGGCACACTGGACATGAGACAAAATGGCCATGGAAAGATATGATCCTCCCCCACATTCCTGCTGTAGGCCTGTGTTTGCACAACCCAATTTTGGGCAACGGGGGTTTTATTACGAATTTTTTTTAACAGCTTCTGACTGTTTTTTCCCCACATGTCATCTATCCATGTTGTCATCTATCCATGTCAAAGGTCAACTCGAGGGCCAGTGAGTCATGCAGTGAGTCAGGAGGGAGGCCGTCCCGACTCACAGGACGCCAGGTTGTAGTAGACGTTGGCCCGGTCCAGCTGCAGGCTGCAGTCACCCACGTAGTTCCCCGTGGGGTCGATGCCGTGCTCTTCACTGATCACCTCCCAGAACTACACGCACGCAGGGGGAGAAGAAGAAGAACATGGAGATGATGACGACGCGCATATAAAAAGCACCTCTTACTTGCGTCTGTCTGTCTGTCTGTCTGTGTCTGTCTGTACAACACGAATTGGGAGTATTTAATTAAATGACATGTAAGTTAGTGCGTAGTGTCCCACTGTTAGATACACACATTTCAGTTTAAACTTAGCATTTGTTTTTTAATGAAGCATTAGAGCATTATATTTCTCAAAGGCCTACTCGTGAAAAATAACCCCAAATCACTAACTTGTCAACAGTTAAAAAGGACATCGAAGGCAACTTGGGTGATTGGGTTCATTCCATAAAACCTTCTAATGCATGACAAGACTTGACAATACGCAGCATTTTAACAATTGCGCGACTTTCTCGGCCAATTCATATTCATAACGTGGCACTTATTATAAAGTTGACATGCGATGTGACACTGTGCCTACCTTCGTGCCAATCTGGTTCCCGCACTGTCCCGCTTGTAGATGAACGATCTCCCTCATTGTGAAGCTGCTGAAAATGTCAAAGTTTCTCGTGGTCTTCAACGTGTCGCGTCTCCGTCTACTGGCCGAGGCTCACGAGCGCAACGCGCGCTCAATTCACACTTCGAGGGCGCGTGCATGCGACCACGCCCCGAGTGCGATTCGGGGGGAGTGGGAGAGTGGGAGGGGGGGGAGAGTGTGAGGGGGGGAGGGGGGGGGGGGGGGGTTGAGGGGGAGAGACGGGGGGGGGGGGGGGTCGTTCCAAACGCAGAGTTCGCTTCTAGACGAATCCCCGTTATGTTTTATGTTTTCCTTGCGCGTCCGTCCGTTCATACAGTGTGGTGGTTGATCCATAGTATTGATTTGATATGGTGTAGTACTGCATATGGATCGATACACCGTGTAGTGTACATAGGATAGTTAACTAGCCGTGAGTGTCCCGCGGGGGTCGAGGAACCGTAGTAGTGTATCTTGAAACTAATACGGAACAACACGCACAGATGACGCATAGATCAGCTGTTGACTGCAGCGTCAAGGCCAAAAACCTAGCTTCGGTTTACAAAGACAGGCCAGTGTGTAGGCCAGTGTGTATGTATGTATGTATGTAGTATGTCTGTCTTCTATCATCAGAGATATCAGAGAACATTAAAAACTCAAGACAAAATTCAGGGAAGGCTCTTTTCCAGAGGTCACAGGAATGTTTCTGTGAGGATCTACCAGGGCTGAAGGAAGTCCCTTGGTGACAACAAGTGACCTCATATCCTCACAGGTGTGCCTGTCATTATACACCCACGCTGCACAGGATACACAGAAGGTTGACAGTCAAGTCAGTACACTGTGATAGAAGACCCATTGAGACACACGTGTTTTGCTGAGGTGAAGTAACAATGCCAGAATGACGCACTTGAGATTGTACTGAAAAATGAAGCTCCCAATTATTAATATTCACTTTTATTTAGAAGGCAACCACATTGAAACATTGACATCTGAAAAACCACTCTGAAACCATCAGATAACGCCGGAACTATTTAATGATATGCGTCAACATGAAAGGCATTCCCCCTCTACTAACTAGAATATAGATAAAACAAGATGCAACCCGTTTAGTTAACCGCGAGGCAGCAGTGCAAGAACACCACTTTTAAAAGGAATGAACTACACTTACAACTATACAAAACCAACCCTTCCATGTCCATTCAGCTCAAACCCACTAATGAACATGTGGAAGAAATCATTCACATATGAAGTCCTTTATTTCCGGCGGTATCTTCCAGGCCTGCTGTGAGCCACCCCCCGTTGAGTATGAATCAGTTAACACCTGTCCGGCCCGAGAGCTTTGGGGGAAACACGATACAGAGGCGGGGCCTAAACACTTGTGCTGGATCGCCCTCGGACGGCGACCTAGCGGCTGCCGTCGGCGTAGTCCCCGTCGCCGTGGTCCTTCTCCTCGCCGAGAACGTGCAGCGCGGACGACGCACCCAACAGGAGCAGCTGACCTGCCAATCTGACAGAGTAGGTCAGGAGACGCATAGACCCCCTGGGAGAGAGAGAGACAGGCTGTGAGGGGCAGGCAGAAAGCACATATGAGAGAGAGAGAGAGAGCGAGAGCGAGACTGTGAGGGGCAGGCAGACAGAAAGCACATGGGAGAGAGATGCCGATAGATTGAGACAGACACACAGGAGAGAGAGAGAGACAGAGACAGACAGACGGGCGGGGAGAGACAAGGGAGAATATGGGAAGGAAGGATCCAGACAGGACAGGCAGACAGGCAGGCCATACATTAGAGAGAAAGCGGACGGACGGAAAAGTATGCCAGATATGCGATTGTGTTGTGCTGATACTGTCACATATACTCCAGCGTCAACATTTACTGAACAAACAATGGATTGGTCTATTGGTCTATGGGTACAAATGGTTACCAAGACAACGTGCCAATTCAACCACAAATGAATAACCAAAAGTGCTGAGGTGTAAACCCATGCGTTGTCCACTGACTGGATGAGCGGCTTGGCCCTGCTGCAGCTCAGGTCGTAGGAGAACGTGGGCATGTCGTACAAGGTGCCCCGGACAGACAGGCAGCCCAGGAATTCTTTAGGGTGCAGCTTGTATAGGTCAAAGGTCAGCCTGGCGATCCCAGTCCTCAGAGGCTTCCGGGAGGAAGGGCAGATCTGGAACGAAGACAATGACAACAACCATGACCATGTCAGAAACACCGCTGAGGGAAGGGCCAAGTAGAGTCTGATGACTCTAACCCAGATCTAACCCAGGGTTTCAGTCACCCTCACGCCGGGAATGAGATGCTTTGAATGTGCGTATATTGGCAAGCAAGGGAGGACTGGGTTCTCTCACACACACACACTAAAAGGCATGACCTTCTCTCAGCCGAAGTGAAGGACCACGAGGAGAGTACTTCATCTTTTTAAATATCTTTGACATCGTCGTACCTTGTTCTCCGTCCACACCTGGCCCCTCTGCAGCACCATGAGGACCGTATGGTTGGGGAGAGACTGGAAGAAGGCATGGCAGTCAACCACGGTCCCATCCTCCTCCAGGACCAGAGTCAGGTCCTGACTGGGCACAAGGAACACTCTGGCCGCCTTGGGGTAGTTAGTAGAGGGAGTTTTACGAGTCACTTGCGAAGCAACTGGGCCCTCTAGTGGCGTTTGAACGCCAAACGCAGTTCCACATACGAAATACACAAAGGCCTATTTGCCCATAACAAAAAGGATAGCGGGCCTACTTTCAAAAGACCCAGATGCTATGTGCACTGGCTCAGTAGAACAGAAAATAAGTAGAGAAAAGTACATGTTACATAATCATTCAAACCTTCTAAATCTACCAGACACAATATTAAAAGTTGTTGTCGCAGACTCTCTCCACTGCACCTGGTCCAGGAGCTGGTCCAGCGACGGGCCCTCCAGGCCTGCGGTGGACCGCCTGTTGTGGGAGCACACGGCGAAGCAGCGCGGCTGAGGCGGGGGCCGCATGCTCCGAGAGATGGTGGTCTGGACCGAGGACACCGACCTGTCAATCAAGTCCAGAAAACGTGTCCAGTTTTCTCGAAGATTCGATTCGATTAAAATATATTGTCATTTCACAACACAAGTGCAGTACAGCGAAAATAATTGATCTAACCAGAGGGCAAATGTTGCTGTAAAGTGCATGGTAATATATAATGTACAGTTTACATTTTCTTAATGACAGTCTACTAGGTATAACAATGTATAAGGTTACTTATAGAGTATGTGTGAGATATGAGCATAATAGGTATATGTAAGTATTTAACAGGTAGTGATCAAGATGAAATGGAACCCAAATCGTCCTTTAAAGTATTGATTGATTTATTGACAGAAAAGCTTTTTGCATAGATGATAGTCTAGCACCTGATCAGAGTCTCCGGCAGCAGGGATTTGGCGTAGAAGACGCTGGACTCCAAAGACAGAGCAGGCATTACGATGGATGATCCGATTCAAATGGAAAGAAAGTGTCATTTAAGTTGAACTACGATTAGTATTCGCTGCTACCACCAACCGTGTCCTCCTCCACGAGGTTTGACACAGCGGGCACAGATTAACAGATTGACAGATAAACAGATTGACAGATTAACAAACGATTGGCCAGTCTGCTAATAGAAGTGATAGCCAATCATATGCGTCCAAAAACACGTTATTAATAATATGTGAATAGCGTAGAACACTGGGCAATGTATTTCGTTCAATGGTAGCCAAAGGTAAAATATACATGATCTAGAATAATATATCCCTCTATATCACAGAATTGGACTCATGTTTTCAAATATAATCCATTTGGACACATTTGAACCACCAACTCGGAGATACTGCGGAACCAATCCAAACAAACACGTTGTTTCTGTCGAGCGTTTTATACAAACGCACCATTACGTGGTTGCGCATTAAAAAACAAATCCGCTGGCTGCGCGTCCCGGGAAGCTTGAAAATACATTCGTTTTTATTAGATTTAACACACAACATCGGAATTAACAATGAAGTTTAGATCGAAAATTATAGATATCGGATGTCTCAATAACTTCACACGTAAGTTATATCAATTTAGATGAAGAACTCCAATTGTTGTTGTTGACAACGCTAGTATCTACTTCAACTTGTTCAGATGCCAATCATTCTGACGATTGTCTGTTTATTAAAGTAACTTTGCATTGACAATACGATTCACATGATGTGTTATCGCTTGTTGTGTTGTTGTTGTGTTGTTTTAACCAGGGGTAGTGACAACCATATCTAAACTGACAAAGACGTGCGTCCTTCGTCTTACTCCAGACAACCTGTACTTTGTCCTGTCTGGTAAAGTGTCCAACGGAGGGGTGGCCATGTGGTGTGAGCTAGCTCAGGTAGGAGTACACACACACACACACACACTTGAATTGTGCATGAAGTAAATAAAGCATGTTTAAATGCCAGTAGTGAAGCAGCATCATCAATACATTGCAGAACAGTACAGTACAGTAGCTGTAATGAGTCCAGAAAAGTATGATAGTGTAATGTAATATGGGTGACAATGTTATGATAGTGGCAGCACTCCTAGTGGTTCAGTAGGCGCACTGCCTGCTGATAAACACTATCCTTGAACCTGGTCGTTTTTTTAGTAACTCAAGACATGTTTGTGTTAATAAATAAATGTCACCCTGCAGGCCAACTTCTTTGAGGAGTTCCAGCTGGAGGGTGTGTCAGTGGAGGCCAATGAGATTTGCCTGGAATTGGCACCGGACAACCTGTCGAGGGCCATGAAAACAGCCCAGAATGCCAAAGCTGTAAAGATCAAACTGACCAAGAAACACTGTCCCTGCCTGACCATCGCTGCTGAACTGGTGAGCTGACAGTATGGGCTCCAGGTCACAACACGCTTTAATTAGTAGGAGCATAACTGCTGTTTGTTGGGCTGTTGTGTGTTCAATTGTTGTCATGTGCATGTTTGTTCCACCGTTTTCTTTCACTATCCCCAAAAACATGCTTCTGATCATGTCTTACGTGATATGGTTGGTCCACACGTTTTGTGTCTTATCATCAAATTTTACTTTTCAATCTCAATTCACAATAATTTATAGTTTATTGTATTTTTAAATGGGATAACTTACAGTTTCAACATGTGATATCTTCACCCTGTCTTGCCCCCCCATACCCCATCGCTTCCCCAGCCCACAATGTCCAGCGTGAGTCGGGTTGTCACCCACGACATCCCTGTGGACGTCATTCCCAGGAGGCTGTGGAATGACTTCAAGGAGCCCAGCATGCCTGACTTTGACGTAAGGGACTTCCTCCTCCTCCTCCTCCTCCTCCTCCTTGTGAGACCAACCCCCATCTCACGTTGGGTGTTGCTCTGCAGATGGCTCTGGCGCTCAGTCCCGTTGGAAGCCTTTTCCAAAGTCAACGTGATTGGACCACAGCTGGGGGGGGGGGGGGAGGGGCATTGGAGCACTACACTCATTCCAAAAATAATTGCGGCCGGCAAGGAGAGTGTAGTAATATACGGAGAAATCGAAACACTATCCTAAATAGTCTTGATGTTAAAACAGAAATCTGCACCCAAGGCTTTTCTCAGGATGTCAGGAGGATGTCCTCCACACGTCGATCATAACATTAACAGCATGGCAACGTTGTTTTACACCAAGATGTGAATGAGTCATGATTGTTCAATTGCCATAGAAGTAGTTTGACCATAGTCCATGTATTTTCAATATTATTCATACTTTATCTGTAATAGATTGGCCATGAAACTATATAGATAGTAGATAGTCTATAGATTAAATGATGAATCTGAAAAAGTAGTTGATCATTTAAATGTAGCCCCTATCCTATCCTGGTGGATTGTTTCTCTGCAGGTCAGTATTTACATGCCCCCTCTGAAGATCATGAAGAACGTGGTGGACAGAATGAAGAACCTCTCCAACTTCCTGGTATGACCACTTCCTTCCTTAGTCACATGACCTCTTAGTCGGCGGTGATGCTTTCTTAATTGGAATTGCTCAGTTTATTTTGGAAACATAATTATAAGTGTGTGTAATATGTAAGGATATGACAACCCATGTGTTTTTAGGTAATAGAAGCCAACATGAATGGTGAGATGAACCTGAAGATAGAGACAGACTTGGTCTCGGTCACAACACACTTCAAAGACCTGGGCAACCCTCCCTGGGGTATGTTCTAGAATGGGTTTATCAGATACACATGTTTGCCTCGTCTTTAACATCTGTTTCCTGCCTGTGTAAATAAAGGCTCCATTAATAATAGCCTTCAGTAGTAGAAATCGGATCACTACAGCTATGGTTCCCGTGTCTCTCCGCCTCATGTCCGAGCAGGGGGTGATGGGTCGCAGACAGGGGCGGCCTCCCAGAGGGACCTGGAGACCATGGTCCAGGTCAGGGTGGACATCAGGAAGCTGCAACAGTTCCTCATGGGCCAGCAGTTCAACCCTAGCAAGGCCATGTGCAGTAGGTCCAGCTTTGCTCTTCGTCCTCAATCAGGGTGGCGCTTATAGGGCTTGTGCATCGTGACCATTTTGGAAGCATAGGAGCGTTGGAATGTTGGTTTTAATGTTTTTTTGGTCATTGTTTAGTTATTAACCGTGAGATAATTTGTCACTACGGGGGGGGGACGTTGTTTGAAACTGGCAGTGTTTCTCAGACGAGATGTGGCAAAACAAAGTTTTCATTAGCCTAGGTGACTATATTAATGTTTGTTTAGGATTATCACCAACAAATGATGCATTCTGATGTACAAGCACTAGTCATTGAATACAATAGGACCCATTTGAATATTTCTTGCAAGAAAGATTAAGAGAATATATTTTTTATACAAATGAATGGGAAGTATCTACAGGTAGACTAGACATTGGGCTTTCAAAAGACTTCAATAGTGAATGAGCTGCTGTATTAAACAAACTAAGATGTTGGGTTGTTCCTCTCCTCCCTAGACATTGTCCAGAACACCATCCTCCACCTGATTCTGCTTTATGAAGACGTGTCTCTACAGTACTTCATCCCCGCTGTGGCCTAGAGACTCCACGCTCCTGGAGATCAGCGTGGTCAGAGGGCGTCAGTCCAAGACATGTTTTGCTCTTAGGTGTGCCGTCAACCCACTGGATTGGGAAATGGACATCTTGGTCAAACCCCACAATTTGTGCTCAGTAGCGGTTGCACCAAAATATTTGTAAAATGTATGTGATATTTATTGTAAATACTTATTTTCTAAAGTATGTGGAAGTGTCCATTTCTTTATGAAGGTCTACATGTAGCACCCACTAGAGAGCAATGCCATATTAACTGACGGTTTCAGGGATTCCACATGTTCTGAAGTAAGACAGTCAATTGGAATAGACCAGGCCTACAGCAAATCAAAGTTTATTTTTCTGCACATGTTATAGCAAAAGAAAAATGAATGGATTTGACAGAAGAAAAAAATAAGGAAAATACATTTCTAAAAAGTGTAGATATGGCCTAGCAGTATCACTACCATTTTCAGAAATTATTGCATTAATGTTAACCTCTCAGTAGCACCCACATTATGCACCTGTCGACTAAAAACACCGCCATAGCAAAATAGTCACGTGGCTAGTTCTAAGACACGCATCCAACACGCTAGCGCCTACCCGGGCTGCGGTGTGACCTGGAGCCCTTTGGAAGAGCCATCGTCGCCACCCGAAAAGTACCACATCTATGAAGTCCAGACAAAGCTGTGCAGAGCGGCAAGTTTAAATGCGAAGGAAGTAAAATTCAACTAGAAAAATACCCACAATGCCGTGAGTGGCTCAAATGAATTTGGGAAATAAATTAACTTGTCGTTATAGAAGCTTCCGCCAGTATGTACACCAGTGCCTCAAAATTAACAGCATTTCACAAAGAAAACATTGCAACACAAAGTTGCTTGGATCAACACATCAAGGAGATCCCAGGGAAACACGGCAGAAATCAAAAAAATGTACAGTAGAATCACAGTAAAATACAAAACAGGCACGTTGAGGGGACAGACTTCAGAGAACCCCTCATTTGCAGGCGCTGATGTTCAAGACTGCCGCTCAACCACTTTGTCCCAAGGAGTGTTTCAGTGCATGGCCCCAAATCCAAAACACACATACGCTGTAACCATGTGCCCTGACAATGCTACGAAAGCACGCCAACGGCGTCGCACATACGAGGCCCGTCACGATTTCGCCGCCCATGACAATCGTTAACCCATAGCTGCTACACCAGGAGAGAGCACTGGACCAACCACTGGGCCGTCACTGGTTGGTGCAGTGGCTGCACACCGGTGCTGCATCCGGGTTTGTAGCAGTGTGCTGTAAATACATTCCCAGAGTGAAAGTGTGTACTCCAAAAGCGGACCTTTAAGACAAGCCATGAGACAAGGGGGGGCGTGGCCTGTTTGTTTCTATGGAGGCGTGGCCATGGCTTCTCTTGCCCCCTGATCTGTGGCTGGGATTCAAACAGACAAGTTCTGTGGCAGGGGCGATGGATCGAGGGCCCGTGGGAGGATACAGACCCTGTAAAAGGGGACTACAAAACCCACACACCCTTTGAGTGCTAGAAGGAGAACACCAACCCAAGCTAAAAAATAAAAAAAATAATCAGTTCAAAGTATTAACAATGCATATATTATCCGTAGCATGGCTTAGTCACAAAAACAACCCCTAAAGTATGACAATGACGATCATGATTTCACAGGTATGCTACAAAGGCAGAGGAAAAAAAACAATTACCCTGATGTAGCACTTTCCCACCCGCCCCTTGCAAAATATTCAATCCTTCTCTTCCGAATAATGCAGTTTGTTTCTTTTTAGATTTCCCTCTTAAGTAACAGCTCTGTAAAAAGTGTTAAAGAAAAATGTGTGTGTATGTCCAAAATTGTATTCAACAGTTTGTAAGCTGAGAATGAAGCGCCAGCCTCACGGCGGTTGGCACTGACTGTACATTGAATTTCTCTGTAGGCGGGACCTGGTGCGTTGGGTTTGTGGCTCCCAGCCGTCCTGGAAGATTGTTGTGTGGGGTTTGAGGGGGGGGGGGGGGTAGGGACAGGGTATAGCACCACCCCGTCACTCGTCTGAGCCGGCGGACCGCTTCTGGTTCCTTTTGCGCGGGGAGGCCTTGTCTGGAGGGGTGGGGAGAGAGAGGAGGGAGGGTTACCAACAGCAGAAGAAGAAGAGGACGTCAGAGACGACCCTCTTACTGGATGGAAGGGTAAAGTAACTTCCTTCTCTGGTCAATTGAACATAAGGCCGGTCAATGTTTATGTACTAGTCTGTACTATTGTGTCTAGTGCACTGGTGCACTGCCATGGCTGAAATCTAACATAACATAACATCTAACATAATTCAAACAGACAATAACTAAGCATAAGCAAAAATGACTTGGTGCCAGTGGTGTGACACACACACACACACACACAACACACACGGGGGAGAAGACCTCACCTCGACGGCTCTGCACTGTAGGCACAAGACAAGGCGGGAGAGCGAGAGAGAAGGAAACAAAGAAGCGTGAGTGACCCCATGCAGAAGAGTGATAAGTGCAACAGGCTGAAACAACATTCACCCGTGAAGTAGTAGCAGCCGCCCACAGCCCAGTAAGACACATCAAGACAACAGCTCACTGAGAAGGCCTAGGGTCCTACTGTAGTCGGCTCTTTCCCACAGGTCATCCAATATAATTAGGGTGAAGAAACTTTCCGTTCCCGTCATTTATGTAATAATAATGGAGCTACACCTGTGTTTTCCTACTGTGAAAAGGGGTATATTAGAGGACAAGCTGGAGCCATTTTAAATAACTTCCTGATCCCTCATAGCACTGAAACTAAACACTATATAACCGCAGATTAAAAAATAATAATACATTCCCAATAACAAGAAACCACAGGATTGATATTGTGTTTTATAGCCAGAGGAGGTTGTGTTAGTAGTGTGGGGTGGTGCAGAGACAGTGGTTTACAGGAGGAGTACAAGGGGAGGATGCTACAGAGTACATGAGCAGTGAAACACAGGGCAGCAGTGTCCTCCAGGTCAGGGTCAGATATTAACAAAGGATTTTGACACTTTTGCCCCTAAAAAAATTATCGAATTGGGTTCGAAACTGGGATGACAAGGGCACATTGAATATAAACAGATTAAACTAGGTTCTCATAACAAATATTCAATCTAATCCCTTGCTTGTCCGTGTGTCCTAATCCTACAGAGCATACCGTCGAATCTCTGAGCTCGCTCCAGCATTAACGGAAATGACTAGGGAAACAAACCGAATAACCCAGAAAAACTCCCAATTTCGGTGGCCCAGTGGACTTTCAGGTGTGAAGTCGGCAGGAGGACACGAGATGACACAGGGATGCCCTGTAGGTTCTAGGGGGTCCAGTGTGTGAAGGAGACATATGGAGAGGAACACCTACTGATGTGGTTGAGCGTCTCAGCGGGAATCCAGCTCATATCCACGTCGTTGTGGCTCGACGTGCCCATCTCCATCTTAGGGGCTGGACGCCTTCTCTGTTGTTCACACACAGGAAAATACGCAATTAAAACTGGTTCACATCTATTAAATGTCCATTTATTCATGACTGTGTGACTAGTTCACTTTGAAAGCCCAGGAAAGCACAACAAACCGTATAAAAAAAACGTCTGAGGGAAAGTATATTTGAAATATTTGAGAGGAGGTGGTTTGGGGTACCTTTCTGGACTCGAGGAGCTGGTGGAGGCCTACGACGACCAGAAGCCCCAGACCGGACAGGAAGACATACATGAAGATCCTAGGGGGGGGGGGGACCAGCCGCGGTTTGAACAGACGTTATTCAGTCTGACTTTAAAGGGCCACAGAAGACGCCAATCGGAAATCTATGGCGGTAACCGTACTGGACATTGAATTAACTACGACCGAAGAGTGGGCGGGGCCTCACGTTTCTCCGTCGAGGCCATCTTCCCTCTCGATGACGGTCACCGTCTGGTTGAACACGGCGTCCTGGAACATGATGCCCTACAGACACACAGGAACACACGCTGATGCTCCCATGTGGTCTCAAAGAGTGTCATCGTGGAGACAAGACATTTAGATGTTCTCGGTTCAGACGCCCCCCCCCCCACGGGAGTCTCGCATATACAACACGCGGAGTGGCACGCTTACATTGCTGTCCTTGTAGTTGAGGTTGATGACCAGGCCGAAGGGCCGGCCTCCCATGGGTTCAGCGGGGATGAAGGAGTACTCGAAGGACGCCTGTCTGCCGGCCGGCACCACTAGGCCCAGCTGGAGGGCAGTGAAGTTCTGGATGTAGAACTGGAAGTCCTGGGCCAGCCACAGAACAGAACCACAGTCAAACCCCACAGAACCAAAGTTCAACCCTCCTAGGTCATATTTGATTCTTGTGGATTTGGACAGTTTTATTAGGTCAGCACAAATTCAACTAGGCTTTCTAAAGACTTGCAGATATTTAAACTGCAAACTACTTCTTATTGTTTGACAATTCAAGGGCTGAGACCTTGTAGTGGACTAATTAGACGTTCTTGGCCAACTCAGGTTTGTGTTTGTCGAGTTGTCTTTTTTTTAATTTAAATTTTTTAATAAAAACCTCATGGGTCACATCAAGAGGATTCTGAAATCATCTCACGACCCCCCCCTCGGGGTCCCGTGACCCCCAGGGGGGTTGCGACCCCTGCCCTAAGCAACCCCTAAGTAAAGTGCATTTAAGTTACTCTAAGGAAAGGCAGCACACGTACCTGTGGGTAGCGGAAGGAAGCGTCCAGAGACTCCACGACGAAGCTCTCCGATCCTTTGTTGGTGAAGCCCAGCATGAACTTCACAACCTCGTTGGCAGGGAAGTCTGGCAGGACAGACGCATTAAGAATGCACACGTCAGGCCGGTGTAATATAAAGATCGCTCGGCTTGTCGACTGTTGAGGTTGGGACCTTATTGCTCATTGCCTTATTGTTCACGCATTACCTTCTCCTTTGACGAAGAGGATGATGGTGTCAGCGTTGGGGGAGGCCCTCACCTCTCCCACCAGAGCCTCCTCCTCCTCCTCTTTTTCTTCCGTCTATTTACGGACAAAGCAGGAAAAACAAGAGATGACTTCTTGCACTCATCTATATCTATCTATCTATATAACGTAATACATAACTATATCACTGTATCTGACTAGGGATGTCCGTTTCAGTCGATAGCCCAACATCCATTAACTGACAAGCAAACATTAAATAAATAAATAAATATATTTTTTAAATGGCATGATCATTTATCATTTTATTTATATATATATATATATATATATATATATATATATATATATATATATATATATATATATTATATATATATATATATATATATATATATATATATATATATATATATATATATATATATATATATATATATATATATATATATATATATATATATATATATATATATATATATATATATATATATATAAGAGCATTCAGTGTGAGTGTGCTTGCCATGAATGTAAACAGCAGTATCACTTGGTCTTCATGATAAAGCATTTCTATGGCAATTCATCTTTTTCTTTGGCCAGACATTTTTGCATTGCATTTCCGTTAGCAGTGTGTGTGTATGCAAATTAACCTATAAGACCAGCTGGGCCAAAAATACTCACGGCAGTTAACAGATTAACATCCCTACCTCTGATCAAGTCTTACTTCATGTATGTTTACAACACATGTATGCATGTGTTGTTAATGTCAGTTGATGCACAAGACTAAAGGGGAATTTCACTAGCACATTGGATTAGCAAGCAGACTACAGTGCAGACTAATCTATGCTCACCAATGCCATCACTCACCAATTCCGTATTTTCATCGTCTTCTACCTCGGCCTCGTCATCTTCATCCTCAGCAGTGGCGTCATCCACCACATCCTCCTCGCCAGCCTCAGCCTCCTCATCCTCGGTGGCGTCCTGGGCTGCTACCCCCGGCCCTGGGCGGAGCAGCAGATTAACATTTACATATCGGCCCACCAATTAAAGGATTGTAGTGGCGGGCGACAGTTTTAATACACGACTTAACCACTGGTGTCCAAACAAATGTCATTAGTTATATTATGCCAAACGTGTGATCCAAATCATCTATGGATTTTAAGACAGTAGGATACCGTTTTTGAAGCATTCCAAGACACATACAACCAAATATGCTTCAATAAAGCAACGATAAAGCCACATGAACGACATGACAGCCAGGCGTCTTAGACGACAAGCGATAGCAACCGAGCCCAGAGCCGGACGACTATAGGCAGTGAGAGGACACTCCGGCTGGTAGCTACTGCCTGTGTTAGGAGGTGAGAACAGAGCCGGTAAGAGGACACCTGTGATGGACTAATGAGTCGTTCAGAAGGAGTCTGAGGAGGCGGTTGGTTAGGTCTGGAGCGGTGAGCCGCTAAGCTAACGGGAAGGACACGTCAGTCTAGGGGGGGTATGTACACCGTGTGGAATTGAACGCACACCTGGACACGTAAAGAAACCGGGTTTTTTTGTGGGGGGACGGGGGACTATATAGCAGCACTGTCCATTGACAGTATGAACACACCTGAAATACGCAGACTGTATCAGTGCTATATCAGCTAGCACATGTCTACCGAGCTCGGCCTCGTCCTCTCGGCTACTTACTGAGCTAGCTGCCGATGCTAGTCACAATAGTGAGAGAAGCGGGGGGGGGTGTCTATTTATTTCAGCTTCCAGCGAAAAGGGCCAAACACTTCCCTTCCCTTACCTTTCATAAGAATGGTCGCCGGGAACGCTAGTAACACCAGCAGCAGGAGTTTGGGGAGAAACGTCATCATGTTTGAAGCGGAGCTCACTGAGCCTGTCCTGTTCTACGGTGAACGAGCGGCGCCGTGTTTCCTCTACGAGCTGCACATGCGCAGTGAGGTGCGGCTATAAGGCCCGGAAGTCCTGGTCACACTCGGAATCCGAATCACAAAGTGGTTTATTGCCACATACCGTACTGTAAAAACACGGGTCCGGAGCAACACCGTAACGTGCGAAACAAAACAGTACAGACAAAGCAAAACAATAAGACAATAGGTAATAGATAAGACAATACGTCCAGTGCAAATTTAGCATTTTTAAATATAAGTATAAATATGAATATAAATATAAATATTGGTGTGTATGTGTATGAGGGCTGGGTCCAGTCGGGGGGAGCCTCCGTGCAGAGAGACTGGGGCCTGGGTGAGACAAAACAGAACAAGACTAAAACAATACAAGGCAAAACAATATGTACACAAATGTTCAGTGAGCGGACTAAGTCCAGTGCAAATTTAGCATTTTAATCTAAATCTAAATCTAAATAAATATTTCTGTATGAATATATGTGTGGGTGTATGAGGGCTGGGTCCGAGGGTGAAAAGTATATATAAGCTTGAAAGTTGAAAAAAGTATAAGCTAAAATGTATAAAAAGTATCAGCTATAATAGTTGAAAGTATAAGCTTAATATACATTCATACCTTCATGTACTGTGTTATAATGAAGGTATATGTATTATATAATAATTGTTGAAGTCGTCACACCCTGAATGAAGACAGTACATACTAGTAGTATGTTTCTGTCAGTAATCATAGACAAAATCATAGTCATATTTAGGATAGATTTTATTTTTTTCTGAAATGTGACAAGCGGCATCTATTCTATGTCAAAAAAAGGGGAAAAGCATGTGGTTGATTTTCTAAATAAACATATTGTGTAAATACATATTAGAGTATTTGTGTGAAATTACAAACAGAAAAAGGGAGATACATTTAGAAAACCACAAACCCATAGTGCTAAAATCAACACATACCACACAACATATTCACTTACAGACTTGAAATTGCAACTCTTGCAGATGAAAAACAAAACTATGAAACAGAACCGGATATTAGATACTGTATCGTGAGAAACAAACATGTAATCTTACATGTAATCAGAATGCAGGAATGCAATCACTTCCCCCCACCACAAGACGACAAACCATGGAAACTTACTGGATACACAAAATAGAGCAGAAAACATAGCACGACAGACATGGCCCGCGTATCAGAGTACAGCTTAGAGTACAGACACTTCCAGGCCTGACCTAATGACAATTCATACAGTTTGTTTAGATTGCAATCCACAGTTGTTAGACGGAAGTGACATTCAAAACAGCTATAGATGCACTGTGTATATCATGCCTTTCTGATGATACCATTAACAAAGACAGGTTTCAAACTATTTTACTGTCACGCTCCTCTCATCACACGCACACACACAGAGGTTAGTGTCATGTGTTACACGCATATCAAATCGCCATTCCACTAAGTCCTTTCTTCAGGATGCGAATGGCAGATCTATGAATTGTGAATCAGTATGAATGATTACAACATGACTGTTTCAAAAGCAAACAAAGAGATCCTCTATGCCTCTCTGCCTTCTCTAACTCCAACGTTCTTCCGCATCTCCTCCCTTAACACATCTCACTTTGGTCTCAACACCCGACACACTTCATCTCCCTCTGTCGTTCTTCTTTGCTTCTTCTCCAACACCCCCTCAACCCATCCACCCACGCCTCCACACACACCTCTAGTTGTGATACCAATTCCCCCTCCTCTAGCTGTAACTGTCCCCCCTCCCCCCTCTAGTTGTAACACCCCCTCCCCCCCTCTAGTTGTAACACCCCCTTTTCCCCTCTATAACAGTCCTAACCCCTCTAGTTGTAACACCCCCTTCTCCCCTCTAGCTGTAACACCCCCTCCCCACCTCTAGCTGTAATTCCCCCCTCCTCTAGTTGTAACACCCCCCTCCTCTAGCTGTAACACCTCTCCTCTAGCTGTAACACCCCCTGCTCTAGATATAACACCTCCTCCTCTAGGTGTTACTAGTTGTAACAACGCCTGCTCTAGATATAACACCTCCTCCTCCTCTAAGTGTTACTAGTTGTAACAACTTCTGCTCTAGATATAACACCTCCTCCTCCTCTAGTTGTTACTAGTTGTAACACCCCCTGCCCCCCCCCCCCCGCCTCTAGTTGTTACTAGTTGTAACACCACCACCCTCTCCTCTAGTCGTTACTGGTTGTATCATTACCACCACCCTCTACTCTAGTTGTTACTAGTGATAACACCACCCCCCCTCCTCTAGTTGTAACACCACCCCCCCCGCCTCCTCTAGGTGTTACTAGTTGTAACACAACCCCCCTCCTCTAGGTGTTACTAGTTGTAACACCACCACCCTCTCCTCTAGTTGTTACTAGTGATAACACCACCACCCTCTCCTCTAGTTGTTACTAGTTGTAACACCCCCCCCCCCTTACTCTCCTCCTCTAGTTGTTACTAGTTGTAACCCCCCCCCCCTTACTCTCCTCCTCTAGGTGTTACTAGGTGTAACACCCAACCCCCTCCCTCTCCTCCTCTAGGTGTTACTAGGTGTAACACCCACCCCCTCCCTCTCCTCCTCTAGGTGTTACTAGGTGTAACACCCAACCCCCTCCCTCTCCTCCTCTAGGTGTTACTAGGTGTAACACCAAACCCCCTCCCTCTCCTCCTCTAGGTGTTACTAGGTGTAACACCAAACCCCCTCCCTCTCCTCCTCTAGTTGTTACTAGGTGTAACACCCAACCCCCTCCCTCTCCTCCTCTAGGTGTTACTAGTTGTAACACCCAACCCCCCTCCCTCTCCTCCTCTAGGTGTTACTAGTTGTAACTCTCCACGTAGTTGGCTGGCAGCATGCCAGTCTTGCCGGTGCGCTGCACGGTGCCGTACATCCAGCCCTCGTCGATGTGCTGAGCGTTGATGATGACGTCGCCGTCCCGGAAGGACACCTCGTCGTGGTCCTGCGCCGCGTAGTCGTACAGCGCACGGTACACGCGCTGAACAGCACACACACAACACACACACACACAAACAACACACACACAAACAACACACACACAACACACACACACACACACACAAACACAAAGATGAGATATATTTACTGTAGAGGTTGGGGTGGATCAGAAGCATTTTCCGTGTGCGTGTGTGTGTTCTTCACTCAGTCCGACCATCCCTCCCCTCCCTACATCAACTGATCCTTCCCCCTATCCAACCGTCTGTTATCCAACCATCCAGTGCAACACACACCTCTCTCTCTCTCTCTCTCTCTCTCTCTCTCTCTCTCTCTCTCTCTCTCTCTCTCTCTCCACACACACACACCCTCCTACAATGTTTGCACAGGCGGGCCCGGTGTCCAACATTTCTATGCAAAACATGGATTGGACCGTACCATTGTGGCTGATTGCGGGGGAGACGTGACAGATCTGACCGAGGACATGCTGGTCTGGTGCATGTAGCCGTGGTAACCCTGCTGCGGAACACTCTGGTTGTAGGCTCCGGGAAGAACAGGAGCTGGACGAGTAAGGATAGTGAGAGAGAGAGAGAGAGAGACACACACACACACACACACACACACACACAAGATGCAGGAGACATAAGGAGTGAAAGAAGCAATGGAGGGAGACAAGAGAGGTAAAGAAAGAGAGAAAGAGTAATGCAAGATGGAAGATAGACAGACAAAACAACGAAAAACAAAGAGAGAAGTGATGGAAGAAAGAACAAGAAAAAAGAAAGAGAGAAGATGAGTCGACAAGTTCATCGGTTCTAGTTCAAACTGGACCAAGACATTGGGTCAGTCACCAGCGTGGAAGAGTGTTAGCCCCACTGTGGACATTAGAACAGTCAGCAGATCAGAGTGTTAAAACAGAGTTAAATACACCCACGGATTATTATAAATAAAAATATTGAAAAAAATAAAAAGATACACCCACGGCGTGTGTTACACCACAGACCTGCGTATAACAATAGTGAATTAGTTGTGCATATCGGGGAAGGGGTGGGGGGGACGGGACACACAGCAGGACCATATCCATAACCTTGTTAAAACAGCAGGTGTCAGTGTGATGATAATACTTTTATAACATAGTAAATATAAATGACATAGTAAAACAATGCTTTTAGTAACACACACGCACACATGCCACTTTCTGGACACTTTCATCCTGAACCATGCGGTTTCATTATTTCATTGACCGGGGTATATGTGAGAGAGAGAGAGAGAGAGAGAGAGAGAGAGAGAGAGAGAGAGAGAGAGAGAGAGAGAGAGAGAGAGAGAGAGAGAGAGAGAGAGAGAGAGAGAGAGAGAGAGAGAGAGAGAGAGAGAGAGAGCAAATGTGTGTGTTTGTTCAGGATTCAAGTACAAGTACAATTTTGCAACAAGTACAATGGAATGCTTACTTGGTTATATACATTTATATAGTTACGTGTTTTTGTGTGTGTTTCTGTTACTTGTGTGTGTTTGTTTGTTTGTATGTTGTGTGTGTGCCAATGACATGCAGTATACCGGGTGTGGAGTTGTTGCTGCTCTCCCAAAGGTCAGAGGTCAAAGAGCTGATTGACTGAGTGTGACTTTGCATTGACTGCTGAGAGGGCGGTCTATTCAGACGCTGGCTCGCCCTCTCTGACGCAGCGCCGCCACCAGGGGGCAGCACACAACCAGCAAACACACAGCGAGGAAAAGGGGGAGGAAGAATACGGACACGGGAAGATGTAAAAGTCAGCTGACAAAAATAGAAGAAAAATAAACGGTAGAAATAAAACTAAATTCATGAAAATCACACAATTCATGAAAATCAAGATGAATTAACAAGGGATAAATGCAAGAGTAGAAAAAGTACAACAATTAAAAACGAATGGAAAATTGAGCAGATGAAAGGAAAATAGAACAAGGGAGTGAAACAAAAGAGAGAGACAGACAGACCGAAAGATACAGTCAGACAGACAGACAGAGATACAGACAGACAGAGAGACAGAGCGACAGAGACAGACAGACAGAGAGATAGAGACAGACAGACAGAGATACAGACAGACAGAGAGACAGAGGGGAAGCCACTACCAGACATTCTGCGGAGGCTCTTGGACTGAATGTTGTCCTCCACAGGGTCAAAGTCAAAGATGGAGCCTGGATCTGTCCTCCACACTGCTAGGTCTACACCCGGGAGGTCAAAGGTTACAGTGAGAACTAAAGGTCAGTTGAATCACACTGCTAGGTCTACACCCAGGAGGTCAAAGGTTACAGTGAGAACAAAAGGTCAGTTGAATCACACTGCTAGGTCTACACCCAGGAGGTCAAAGGTTACAGTGAGAACTGAAAGTCAGTTGAATCACACTGCTAGGTCTACACCCGGGAGGTCAAAGGTTACAGTGAGAACTGAAAGTCAGTTGAATCACACTGCTAGGTCTACACCCGGGAGGTCAAAGGTTACAGTGAGAACTGAAAGTCAGTTGAATCTGGGCAAAGAACTGTCAGTTCCTGGTGAAATGTGTTTAACGTTAATTCACTCATACAAACATGAGGTCGAAACAATCAGGAAATATGAAAAATATGAACATTTTAAGTTTGTACGATGCTGCATCATTTTTGTAACTTCTTCACAATGTGTGTCCATGTGTATGTGTGTGTGTGTGTTTGAGTATGTG
>CM051020.1:18390772-18405772 GCA_027704905.1 Muraenolepis orangiensis | reverse complement strand
AGCCTGCTCCCCGGGGGCTCACCTGGCTCTGCATTTGGCCGAGGTCTTTGGCAAACTGCAGCTCCAGAGTGGAGGGCATGTGGTGGAACACGGCTCCACCGAGCTCCTTCTTACCCTGCTCCTTGTACAGGATCTGGAGGAGAGAGGGCAACACATGAGGCCACAAGCATTACCGTCATCGGGGCTGGGGTTATGCTATGATATCATTATCATCATATGATATCGTCATCTGATTATTTATGGTTATAGGTTTTATGGAGTTATAGATCCTTCTATAGTACTTTATATTACTGCTGTCGTATGTACATGCAATTCTGCCTACATTTTTACAAAGCATCTATGGTATACTGTCTCACACTTTGTCTCTCGCCCTTGGGTTTTATTAGTTTGTTGTAAGCTTCATGAGATAATTCCTATGTACTAGTTACAAATGGGAAATCAAATGTGACAAATTTAAAAATGTGGTGGGATATGTGGGATATGTTGGATACGTGTGTATTTGTGCTTGTGCGTGTGTGTGCGTGTGCCTGTGTGTGCGTGTGTGTGTTGGTGTGTGTGCGCGTGCCTGTGTGTGCGCGTGTGTGTTGGTGTGTGTGCGCGTGCCTGTGTGTGTGTTGGTGTGTGCGCGTGCCTGTGTGTGCGCGTGTGTTGGTGTGTGTGCGTGTGCCTGTGTGTGCGCGTGTGTGTTGGTGTGTGTGCGTGTGCGTATGTGTGCGTGCATGTACGTGTGTGCTGCGTGTGTGTCTGCGTGTGTGTGTGTGTGTGTGTGTGTGGTGTGTGTGTGTGTGTGTGTGTGTGTGTGTACCTGACTCTGCAGCTGGGAGGCCTCTCTAGCGTGTTGGGTGTCCAGGGTTTCTGGGAGATGCTGATACAGAGAGCTGGATGCCTGCTTCTTACCAGCCTCCTTGTACTTGGTCTGGAAGAGAGCCCAGGTGCACACACCATAAAGTAAGACATGACCTGAAGACAGCCAGGTGCACACACCCAGAAAGTCATCAAGACATAACATCCTAACACGTTTTAGCCATGAGAAAAACTGAGGAGACATTTAAAAATCCTGTGACTACAGAATACCTCTACACCATTTAACTACAGTGAATTGTCCTCAAGCCAACCTTATGGAAGGTGTTTTTAAGAAGGTTCTACCTAGCCTAACCTTATAATAATAATAATAATAATAATAATAATAATAATAATAATACATTAATTTGATAGAGCGCTTTACAAGAAACTCACAGACACTTTACATTATTAAAATAAGTTGGTACATTACATTTACATTTGTGGCACCAAAACATTTAACACTGAAACCTGAAACACTCTCTCTGAAACATATTTGATCATCTTTATTGCTTTACAGATATTGTACACTTCTAGTTCACCCTAACTTAAATATATCAAACACACTTTTAACATCACCTATCATCCATATCATCCACCCATATTCCAACCATCCACCCATCAATCCATCCATCCAGGCCATTCATGACCACAGTGTGAAGGCAATTCAGACCCTCTAACTGTGGTGGTCTCACAGGGACCTCCTCCTCCCTTCCCCCTTAGGCCCTCGTGGCCATCTTGGTTCTGATTCAGCGTTTAGAACCAAGATGGCCGCCAAGGGGAAGAAGGCAGGCCCGTTTGCCTGGGACCCCCCCCAGAGGAGAGGCTGACCCACCTCACTCAGCAGGTCTGTCAGGTCTCTGACGCGCTGGGACTCCAGAGTCTCGGGCATCAGGGAGTAGAGGCTGATGCTCGCCTCCTTCCTGCCTTCCTCTTTGTACTTCACCTGGGCAGTGAAGACCATGTGAAGAACAGCATGAGAACACACACACACACACACACACACACACACACACACACACACACACACACACACACACACCCCCACACACACACACACACACACACACACATACACACACACACACACACACACACACACACACACACACACAAATACACACACACACACACAGATTAGCCAGTTTTTGTTATCTTGTGAAAAGTACAGTATGTCCTCAATGAAGTTAAAGTAATAATATATATATAAAAAATAAATAATATTTTTGGAATAAACTTATGGCATATGACATAAGCAAGGGGGTGAAACAGTTCACTGCGGTCTACGTTGCAGTGAAAACGTGTTCAGATATCCATCAAGACAGTGGGTTGTGAACTGCTGTTGCAGACCCCCGAGGCCAGCTGACCTCACTCTGCTGCTCTGACATCTCCTTGGCAAAGTGCATCTCGTTGGTCTCCGGCATCAGGTGGTACAGACTGGTGGAGCCCTCTGCCCTGGAGCCCTGCTTGTACTTCAGCTGAAGGCAGACCGCATACAGGGATGAGATTACATACAGACCACATACAGGGAGCATACATGAGATAACATACAGACTACATACAAGGAATATAACATACTTAAGACTACATACAGGGAACATAACATACTTAAGACTACATACAGGGAACATACATGACATAACATACAGACTACATACAAGGAACATACATGACATAACATACAGACTACATACAGGGAACATAACATACTTAAGACTACATACAAGGAACATAACATACTTAAGACTACATACAGGGAGCATACATGAGATAACATACAGACTACATACAAGGAACATAACATACTTAAGACCACATACAGGGATCATAACATACTTAAGACTACATACAGGGAACATACATGACATAACATACAGATAACACACAGTAAAGATAAGATACTTAAGATCACATACAGATAACAAATACAAAACAAACATACATAATATCACATACAGGGAACGTACATCTGATCACATATGGATCACATACGGATAACATTCAAAGTATAGAAAGATTAGATTAGATTCTAATGTATTGTCATTGCACAGCACAAGTACAGCACAGCAAAAATAATTGAGCATCTAACCAGAGTGCAAATGTTGCAGTAAAGTGCATGGTATATAATATAATTTACAGTTTAAATGTACAGGTTAAAAGACAGTCTAGGTATAAATGTGATATGAGCATAATAATAGGTATATGTATATACAGGTAAGTGAGTATTTAACAGGTAGTGATCAGGGGTATGCTATTATTGAAAGCAGGATACAAATATATAGATGTAAATGTATATACAAGTGAGCATATATAAATGTATGGCAAGTATAAATGTATATGTATAGACAGGAGTAGGAGCAGTTCTATCAACAGATTTAAATATATATTGCAGGTACAGTAACCAGGTATCTTAGTAATAAACATGTAAACTATAGAGAGGTAGGTGGTTGTAAGCATCCTCAAGTTCACATGTAAATGTGTAGGACCGTGTGTGTGTGTGTGTGTGTGTGTGTGTGTGTGTGAGTACCTGGCTCTGCAGCTGAGAGGCCTCTCTAGCATGCTGGGTCTCCAGGGTTTCAGGGAGAGTGGAATACAGAGAGCTGCTCACTGCTCTCTTCCCAGACTCCTTGTACTTCATCTGGAACAACACACCCCACATCCCATTATAAGTCAGGAAAAGCAATGAGCAATGACCTCGCTCTGACCCGGAAGTGACCAAAATAAAGGCGTACGTGTAGTTAGTTAGGTTTATATTATTGATTTGGTAAAAAAGAGGTCCTAGCATCACCTGGCTCTGTATCTCAGAGACGTTCTTGGCGAACTGCGTGTCTGAGGTCTCTGGCAGTTGAGAGTAGATGCTCTGAGAGAGACTCTTCTTACCGTCCTCCTTGTACTTGTTCTGGAATAGAACACAAAATAAACATTCATGGGAAATAACAAAAAGGTTAGAAACAAACTAAACTCCTCAGAAGCAGCAGTGAATATTGATGGTGAAAAGGGACTAAGACTTTGATCAGTGTCGAATTCCTCCCTCATTTCCATTTATTTAATTTAATATAAATCAATACTAATTCAACTCAAGTAGACACAGGAAATATAGAAGCCGTTCCAAATACCTCAAATTAATAACAATACGACTACCACTCCCTCCATTGTCATGGAAAAGAAGAAGAAGAGCTTGTTATTGTTATTGTTATAAATTATTGAAAAAAACGGTTGAGAAAAGAAGAGGTTTACCTGGCTCTGCATGTCGGTGACCTCCCTGGCGAAGCTGGTCTCCAGCGTGTCGGCCATGGAGGAGTAGAGAGAGCTGGACATCTCCTTCTTACCGCTCTCCTTGTACTTCACCTGGGAAGGGAAAACACGCAGTACACTCGCTTTTCAGACAACGTTTTCAAAAAGTGCTGGAACAAAAATAGAAGAAGGATGATTGCCGGTTGATGATTTACAGAGAGAAAGAGAGAGAGAGAGAAAGAGAGGGAGGGACAGAGAGAGAGAAAGAGAGAGAGAAAGAGAGAGAGAGAGAGAGAGAGAGAGAGAGAGAGAGAGAGAGAGAGAGAGAGAGAGAGAGAGAGAGAGAGAGAGAGAGAGAGAGAAACGATACAGGCTTCATAGATAGAGGTACATTATGTTTCCCATGATGTAATAGAGAGGGTTTAAGAGTCTAAGAAAGCAAACAGTAAGAAAAATGTCGGTATTAGTTTGTGGTGAGATGGTCCCGTTTGGGAATGGGATGGGTGTGGTCAGGGTACCGATCAGGGGGGAATAACCATCAGAATAGCCTTTCTAGTCGAGGGAGGTATGTTTTACATCGTTTAAATAGTGGAACATTGACGTTACAAGAGAACCGGAGCCGACAGCAGTCAAAATCTGGCTCGTACTGTATGACCTCTGTTGAAACGTATATAACATATAAAACATACGCAGGGAACGTTTATGCAGGAAGTGACATCACTACTGTTGTACCTCGCTGAGCAGCTGGGAGGCCTCTTTAGCGTGCTCGGTTTCCATGGTTTCCGGGAGGAGAGAGTAGAGGCTGCTGCTCGCCTCGCGCTTGCCCGCCTCCTTATACTTATTCTACAGTGGAACAGAAACCAAATGATGACTGCCATTTTAAAAGGCTTTTTGCACATTCACCTATATACCTATATACTTATATATACAATATATCATCCATCAGTCACTTCACTGTTATTGTTATTGTGTATATTATTGTCATAGTATAGTGCCGTTTAAAGTATTGTATATAGTAGGTAGAATATCGTATTGTTTATAGTATATAGTATAGTAGCTAGTACATAGTGTTGTTTATAGTATATAGTATAGTATATAATTGGTAGTATATAGTGTTGTTTATAGTATATAGTATAGTATATAATAGGTAGTATATAGTGTTGTTTTTAATATATAGTATAGTACATAGTAGGTAGTATATAGTATTATATAGTTTAGTATAGCATAGTTTAGTATAGCATAGTATAGTATTTATTTGCACATGGCAAATAAAAATAAATCTTGAATCGATTTAATGTCCAAACAAATCAACACAACTTCCTCGACAGAGAAAAGGTTTATGTTTGTGTTCCACCTCATGCAATGGGCTGACACACAGCCAGATTGCGTGCTTTGCCACCTAAGCACCCCCACATTGTGCTTCCCACAATTTGTCAATTTTAACCCTTTGTTTCCCCCGATGACGTGTTTACCTGTGGACATTGCAGAAACTCCCCCCCCCCAAAGCCTTGAGGGAACCCTTTACAATCTGGCTGCCGTCTAGAACAGCGGTGTTGGGGAAGTTAACTTTGTTGAAGGGGTTAAACTCTACCTGGCTCTGTAGCTCGGACAGCTGCTTGGCCATCTGTGTCTCCGTGGTTTCGGGGAGCTGGTGGTACAAGCTGCTCTGGGACTTCTCCTTCGTCCCCTCTTTGTACTTCACCTGCCAGATAGAGAGAGAGAGAGAGAGAGAGAGAGAGAGAGAGAGAGAGAGAGAGAGAGAGAGAGAGAGAGAGAGAGAGAGAGAGAGAGAGAGAGAGAGAGAGAGAGAGAGAGAGAGAGAGAGAGAGAGAGAGAGAGAGAGAGAGAGAGAGAGAGAGAGAGAGAGAGAAGAGAGAGAGAGAGAGAGAGAGAGAGAGAGAGCGAGAGAGAGAGAGAGAGAGAGAGAGAGAGAGAGAGAGGCGAGACAAGCGTGTAAAGATGTGGTCGGACACGCCCCGATTAATCAATCTCCCGCAGGAGAGAGGAGTCGCTAATCTAAGTGTGGTGAGACACTCTGTATTTACGACTTATTTACTTGTTTTGAAGCAGATCATTAAGATCGGTAATCGAGCAATTGAACATGAGTCATTACTAACCCCAACCGCCATCAACAACCACCAGTGTTCCAAAGACAAATAATCTGTTTTGTTTTCACTCATTATCAAATGGGTTGGACCATAAAAGTAACATGTGCGATACAGCTAGTGGTGGCAGGGTAGCTCAGTCTGTTAGGACTTGGCTTGGGATCCAGAAGGTTGCCGGTTTCTAGGCCCCAAAACACCCGGGCACTGCCGAGGTGCCCCTTGAGCAAGGCACCAGACCCCTCCCCTGCTCCCTGCTCCCCTGTATATACAATAGCTGCCCACTGCTCCTAACACTCGGATGGGTTAAATGCAGAGAAACACATCTCACTGTGTGTGTACATGTGACTAATGAAGAGGATTCAATCCTAAAGATTTAGATTTAGATCTGCAGCAGTGAGCGTGTTCTCCTCTCACCTCGCTCTGCAGGAGGGAGGCCAGCTTGGCGTGCTGCGTCTCCATGGTCTCGGGTAGCAGAGAGAACAGGTTGATGCTCATCTCCTTCTTCCCGTCCTCCTCGTATCTGATCTGGGATGACAGCAGCGGTTTTAGCGACGACAGGGAGCGAGAGTGACTCGTGTTTAGTCGAAGAAGAACAACAACGCAAAAAGCGAGGGCCTTGACCACCCTTGAACAAACATCAGGCCTCTAGTCTGAGTTTGTTATTTTCAAACTCTCGTTGTTGTGGTTGTTTTTTACCACGCGTCTCATGAATGTTGGATAAGCCATCGCCTTAACAGCCCTGAAGTACGGCTCATACAGTATTCATACAGGATAGATAGATAGATGATACACACATCTCCCTCTGACATCGGTGGCTGTAAAACAACATACTGTTGTCATACTGTTGGTTGTATAGGTTGTCAAGATGCAAAAGGGCTTCACTGGCATGGAACAATCAAACATTTTACACAACCAAATCACAAAATCACAAAAACTTAAATACAAACATGAGATACAAACAAGACAATAATAATACTAATAAAAATGCACAAATATAACACAATCGTTAAAAACAGAATATAGTACCAACGTAAACGTGTACACACAATGAACAAGTCTAGACTATCATTTCAGATAATGAGGTAATGGTCGGTATAGAGTTGAGTTAATCTAACTATTTCCCGGGACCGTGAAACGAGACCCCAGCCCCATAAGCGTGTGTCTGTGTGTGTGTGTGTGTGTGTGTGTGTGTGTGTGTTTGTGTGAGTCTCTGTCACCTGGCTGAGCATCTGTGAGGCGTCCCTGGCATGGGCCGTCTCTAAGGTGTCTGGCAGCAGGTGGTACAGGCTGGGGGAAAGGCCCGTAGCGTCTCGGTACTGGAGCTGGACACACAGGAGGGAGGGAGGGATGATGGATAATGGACAATAGATGATGGATAATGGACAATAGATGATGGATAATGGACAATAGATGATGGATGGATAATGGACGATAAATGATGGATAATGGACAATAGATGATAGATAAGGGACAATAGATGATGGATGGATAATGGACAATAGATGATGGATAATGGATGATAGATGATGGATAATGGACAATAGATGATGGATAATGGACAATAGATGATGGATAATGGACAATAGATGATGGATGGATAATAGATGATGGATAATGGACAATAGATGATGGATAATGGACAATAGATGATGGATAATGGACAATAGATGATGGATGGATAATAGATGATGGATAATGGACAATAGATGATGGATAATGGACAATAGATGATGGATAATGGACAATAGATGATGGATAATGGACAATAGATGATGGATAATGGATAATAGATGATGGATAATGGACAATAGATGATGGATAATGGACACTAGATGATGGATAATGGACAATAGATGATGGATAATGGACAATAGATGATGGATAATGGATAATAGATGATGGATAATGGATAATAGATGATGGATGGATAATAGATGATGGATAAGGGATTAGGGATAATAATAATAATAATAATAATAATAATGCATTTGACTTATATTGGACTTCCTCAGATCAATCTCAGAGTGCTACAAAGTTTGAAAAGTTTAAATGACTAGTGAATAGTGAACACTAATTTTTTTAGGTTTTTAAGCCTGTCTTAAAATAATCCAGGGTTTGTGGTGCCCTAAAAGAGCAAAAGGCCTGGCCCCCGGTGCTAAGCTCCGCCCCGTGGGGGGCATGGGGCGGAGCTTAGTACCCTGAGGGGCGGAGCTTAGCACCGGGGGCCCTGAGGAGCAAGCTGTTGGCTGCTCTGAGGGTGTGGGTGGCGGTCTGTGGAGTAATGAGCTCTTGAAGGTAGGGAGGTGCATAACCATGTATGCATTTGTGTGTAAGTAACAGGACTTAGTGGTGGATCCTGAAGCCAGACCTGGAAGTCTGTGATGCACGCTCATGTTTACTCATTGTCATCAGGATCCTGGCAGCAATGTTTTGAATGTGCTGCATCTTCTGGATGCTTTCCAGGGATCCCCATAACAAGAGATGATGGACAATAGATGATCGATGATGGATGATTAATGGATGGATGGATAATGGATGATGGATGAGGGATGAGGGATGGTCGATGGAGTGTGTGTGTGTGTGTGTGTGTGTGTGTGTGTGTGAGTACCTGGCTCTGCAGGTGAGAGGCCTCTCTAGCATGCTGGGTCTCCAGGGTCTCAGGGAGAGTGGAATACAGAGAGCTGCTCACTGCTCTCTTCCCAGACTCCTTGTACTTCATCTGGAACAACACACCCCACATCCCATAATAAGTCAGCAAAATCACGGCAATGACCTCGCTCTGACCCGCAAGACGACCAATGGGGAACACATATGTGTATGTTGGACCCTAGCCTCACCTGGCTCTGTAGCTCAGAGACCGTCTTGGCGAACTGCGTGTCTGAGGTCTCTGGCAGTTGAGAGTAGATGCTCTGAGAGCGCCTCTTCTTACCGTCCTCCTTGTACTTGTTCTGGAGCACAAACGGGAACAAAAAACCCAATAAACAGGAAGTATGACACATGTATACACACTGTATCACGCACGCTAAACCACACATTACTGTGTGATAGAAGCTAAATGGCAGCTCGTTGGATCATATTTACCATACAGTACGATCATAACAGCCTCGACGTTAGCTAATAGTTAGGGACATAACCTGATGACTTTACTACTACTTTAATACTCTAATGGCGTGCCTTGGGGTGTATCTCAGGGTGTACCTAAAGTACCTTGTGGAGTGTGTGTGGTTGGTGGCTGGTTTAAGCAGCCTCACCTAGCCTGAATTGGACTGATTGGATGGTGAGGCTGCACACCTGTGGGTCCTTGTTAATCGAGGCCCACAGGTTAAAGCAGCCTCCCCCACACACACCTGAGGAAGAGCTCTAGCATGTTCCATCTGCTCTGTTCACCAGGATTCAAACTCTTACAATAAACCGGATTCCTCATCACCCTGGGACCTTGTCTTCGGAAGGAGCCCTCAAGTAGCCATGTCAATGGCTGGTGGCAGCGTGGTCTGCTACACACCTAAATGGTATTTCAAATGTAGTTTACCTCGCTCTGCATGTCGGTGACCTCCCTGGCGAAGCTGGTCTCCAGCGTGTCGGCCATGGAGGAGTAGAGAGAGCTGGACATCTCCTTCTTACCGCTCTCCTTGTACTTCACCTGGGAAGGGAAAACACGTTTGCCCTGTTCACAATGCTGCCTTGTTTCATTGAACTGAGTCATTTTATTGTGACCGTCTGATACCATGAGGAGGCAATGGGACACACTGCACTCTCACGGTCACCACAGCTGTTCTCTGTCATAGTCTGAGCAGTTTCCTCACTTATAGGGGGATTGTTGAACTGTATTTAGAATTGTTCACAATGGAAAATATTAGAAAAATAATCAAATATATATAAACCAAATATTTGTCACCAACATAAGACTGTCATACCTTTCTACTGGACTGATTAGTGTGACTGCACGGCTGTGCACTGGACTGTACTTTTATTATTTATGATGCTGCTACCACTCACTACTACGGTGCTGCATACTGTCACTTTAAAAAGCTTTTTGCACCATCCACCGTATGTTTATATCGTCCTTTAGACACTTTATTATTCTTTATATTGTGTATACCGGTAGTATTGTTAGAGTATAGTGTTTTTTATAGTTTATAGTATAGTATATAGGTAGATAGTATATAGTGCTGTTTATAGTATAGTATTGCATAGTATAGCATAGTATTGTGTTGTTGTGGAAATTCAGAATGCGTTCCAATTCCATTGTACTTGTTACACATGGCAAAAAATAAAGAACATTGCAACCTGAATCTTTAATGTTGAAAAAGCTCGACAAATATAGACCAGAACATAAATGAAGTATTATGTAAAGGACACAATGTAACCTGAAGGTGATGCTAGCCCACAACACATGTTGGCCGTGTGTGTGTGTGTGTGTGTGTGTGTGTGTGTGTGTGTGTGTGTGTGTGTGTGAAGGAAGGCAGGGCCAGCAGGATGGGTTCACCTCGCTGAGCTGCTCGGAGCTCTCTCTGGCGTGCTGGGTCTCCATGGTGGTGGGCAGGAGGGAGTACAGGTTGCTGCCCACCTCCTTCTTACTGAGCTCTTTATACTTGGCCTGGACACGCCCACAAACGCACACACACACACGCACACACACACACACACCCACAAACGCACACACACACACACACACACACACACACACACACACACACGCACACACACACGCACACACACACACACACACACACACACACACACACACACACACACACACACACACGCACACATACACATACATGCACACACACATACACACAGGTTAGTAGGGATGACTCTCTTGGATGCAAACATCACCACTAGAACTCGCTGGACAAATCCTTTCCATTTACTTGAATGGACATGCTCTTCATCTTCATGGATAAAAGACTAACTAACTCAGAGAGAGAGAGAGAAATAGCTTCATACTGAACCTCTAACTTAACCTCTTGTCCTCTTATGGCTACCTCTCATAATGTGTCTTCATCGACTAGCCTTATTGCTCTGATTCCTATAGCTACTCTTCACACTGCCCAGTTATTCCTTTCATCCGGGACTTTGCTCATCCAGGACTTACTTGCAGTGACTCAGCCTCCCTTTTGTCTTGTCAGTGACTAAACGTAAATCACACACATCTACCTCGCTCTGTAGCTCGGACTGCTGCTTGGCCATCTGTGTCTCCGTGGTTTCGGGGAGCTGGTGGTACAAGCTGCTCTGGGACTTCTCCTTCGTCCCCTCTTTGTACTTCACCTGCCAGAGAGAGAGAGAGAGAGAGAGAGAGAGAGAGAGAGAGAGAGAGAGGGAGAGAGAGAGAGAGGGAGAGAGAGAGAGGATAGGAAGAGAGAGAGAGAGAGAGAGAGGATAGGAAGAGAGAGAGAGAGCAGACAAGACGTCCAAACCCTCACAAATCACTTCCAGGGGAGAGAAGAGTTACTGACTTTAAAGGCTGCTTTTAATCCCAGTCCGTATTGCATGTGAAGGACATTCCTTTCAGTATTGAAAGATATTGCATTCAACTGAATGCAATATCTCGTGCCACAGGATATCTATATACACAGAGATCATTTAGACAAAATACTAATACATAAGGTGATGGGAAGAAATGTATCACTATTCACTACATCCTCACTTGTGTCCTACACTCAGTCCTAAAAGACGGCGTTTGCAGTCAGAAATGTGTGCATTTGTGCAACCCGACTTGTCTTCGACTGTCACTGTCACTTTTTGTCCTTCCCTGAAGTGTATGATGGTTATTAGATTCTGACATTTTTTGTATTTGTTTTGTTAATCATCAGTGTGGTTATTTGCAAAGCCGTAGCTCCAGAGAGCTCAGCGACGGGAGGGAGCAGCCGGTGCGTTTGTATTGCCGGTCCGCCTCCATAACTTGTACTTTGTGCCGGGAACATTGTAATCTTAAAACCACTTTACTGCTGTCGGTAATTATGGATGTCACAACCCCTGGCAAAAGAGACCCTCCCTTCTGGTCCTGCTTTAACCATAGAAGATGTTCCCCCCGATAACTGGGTTGGGAGCCAGCAGCAGGGTAGTCTAGTCTAGTGGCTGAGGTGTTCTGATTTCCCAGCAGGGAAGGTTACTGGGTTCGATCCCCCATATACACAGCCAAACCCCCTACCTATGCTCTTTAAAGGTGCTGTAGATGAAATTGTAAGAGCTATTGTTTGAGTGTAAATGGTTAGAAATGTCCATCCATCAGCTGGGAAATGCACTATGAAACTACAACATGTCTGGCCAACCAGCGCATCTCTCTTCTGGTTGGTTTGGGGAGTCACACACAGGTGTGTCATTGGTTTGGGGAGTCATACACAGGTGTGTCATTGGTTTGGGGAGTCATACACAGGTGTGTCATTGGTTTGGGGAGTCATACACAGGTGTGTCATTGGTTTGGGGAGTCATACACAGGTGTGTGCAATGCAACACTTTCTCACCCTCACCGAGTGAGGGAGAGAGCAGAGTTCTTTAGTTTCTAAATGTATTGTCTGCCTGCTCTCTCTCTTTCCAACTCTGGAATATTACCCACAGCACCTGACATGTAATTGACTGAATTCAATGTAAGTCCTTTTGTCTTAAAACATCTTAATGACCAAATAGCTAATAGATGTTCATATTGTTGTAAGGCCAACTGCCAAAAGGTACTGGGTTAGATCCCCAATGCGAACATTTGTGTGTGTGTCATGGTAATGGATGCTTTTATTTAGCCTATATATATAGCTCACATTCACCCAATCATATACACATTCAACCACCGACGGCGGAGTCAGCCATGCAAGGAGACGTCAGGAGCAGTTAGCGTTAGGGTGTCTTGCTCAAGGACAACTTGTCAGTTTTTGCTAGGAGGAGCCGGGGGATCGAACCAGCGACCTTCTGGTTGTGAGGCGACCGCTCTCCCACCTGAGCTATACTGCCTCTGTGTAAATGCCTCTGTGTAAATGTAAATGTAATGTAATGTGTGTGTGTGTCCATGTGTGTGTGTCCATGTGGGTCCATGTGTGTGTATGTCCATGTGTGTCCATGTGTGTGTGTCCAGGTGTGTCCATGTGTGGGTGCCATGTGTGTCCATGTGTGTGTGTGTGTCCATATGTGTGTGTGTGTGTGTCCATGTGTGTCCATGTGTGTGTGTGTGTGTGTGTGTCCATGTGTGTGTGTGTGTGTGTGTGTGTGTCCATGTGTGTGTGTCCATGTGTCCATGTGTGTGTGTGTGTGTGTGTGTGTCCATGTGTGTGTGTGTGTGTGTGCATGTGTGTTGTGTGTGTGTGTGTGTGTGTGTGTGTGTGTGTGTGTGTGTGTGTCCATGTGTGTATGTGCGTGTGCATGTGTGTGTGTGTGTGTGTGTGTGTGTGTGTGTCCATGTGTGTGTGTTTGTCCATGTGTGTGTGTGTGTACCTCGCTCTGCAGACGGGACACCAGCTTGGCGTGCTGCGTCTCGTTGGTCTCGGGGAGCAGAGAGAACAGGTTGATGCTCATCTCCTTCTTACCGTCCTCCTTGTACAGGATCTGGGCCGACAGAAAGGTCACCGCAGGTCAAACACCATGCTGACTCATGAATAACATCACAATGACATCTTCATCAACGTTCTAGTGTTATGCTTCAGGGGCTCCTAATGTTTAGAGCATTATTCAGAGCGTAGTGCCAGTTGTTAAACCACTAAATCAGACGGGCGACTGTATGTACGACAGAACCTTGGCCCAGGGTGGGAAAGACCCTGAAGGACTTGTATACCAATTCACCATGAGTCTCCATTTCTCGATAAAGATGTCCGCCGAATGCGATGTCATCGCAAATAGTGCTTTCAATGCTTTGATCTCGGTGACGTGAGACGTGCTGATCTGTTGCAAAAGCATCAAAGGGATGTTCAATGCGTCAAATGGATGACCTCTGACCTCGCTGAGGAGCTGCGAGGCCTCCCTGGCATGCGCCGTGTCCAGGGTCTCCGGGAGCAGGGAGTAGAGACAGCTGGACGCCTCTGTCCTCCCGCGAGCCTTGTAGCTGGTCTGAGCAGACGAACCAGAAAAAACAGGATGTTCGACGATACCAAGAGCAGAAACCCACTAAACACAAGCACGGGTAGGCAGAGAGAGACAGGCCCTGGCCTCACCTGGCTCTGTAGCTCAGAGACGGTCTTGGCGAACTGCGTGTCTGAGGTCTCTGGCAGTTGAGAGTAGATACTCTGAGAGAGACTCTTCTTACCGTCCTCCTTGTACTTGTTCTGGAGCACAACACACGAGACACAAGAGGCTAGTGTTGACAGTTTACAGTTTACAGTTTAGCCTGTGTGTGTGTGTGTGTGTGTGTGTGTGTGTGTGTGTGTGTGTGTGTGTGTGTGTGCGTGTGTGTGCGTGTGCGTGTGTGTAAGCAGTACCTCACTCAGCATCTCGGTCATCTCCCTGGCAAACTGGGTCTCTATGGTGTCAGGGAGGGTGGAGTAGAGAGAGGAAGGAGCTCCTCTGACCATCACCTTGGCGTGGTAATTCACCTGAGAGAGAGAGAGAGAGAGAGAGAGAGAGAGAGAGAGAGAGAGAGAGAGAGAGAGAGAGAGAGAGAGAGAGAGAGAGAGAGAGAGAGAGAGAGAGAGAGAGAGAGAGAGAGAGAGAGAGAGAGCTTAATGGTTTCAATTAAGTGCATTGGTCGTATGCGCGCGTGTGTGTGTGTGTGTGTGTGTGTGTGTGTGTGTGTGTGTGGTGTGTGTGTGTGTGTGTGTGTGTGTGTGTGTGTGTGTGTGTGTGTGTGTGTGTGTGTGTGTGTGTGTGTGTGTGTGTGTGTGTGTGTGTGTGTGTGTGTGTG
>CM051020.1:18383272-18385772 GCA_027704905.1 Muraenolepis orangiensis | reverse complement strand
GGTTTAGCTTTGAGTTTGAAGAAAGGGCAAGAAACGCATTCTATTCTTTCTTATTTGTGTTAAAGTGTAAGTTAAGTGTGAGTTAAGTGTGAGTTAAGTGCTTACTTCACTGGCAAGAAGACTGCATCTCCTGTTGAAGGAGGGGTCCGGCCGGGGGGGTTTCACATCAGAGGCGACCTGGAAACGACACACACACACACACACACACGCACACACACGCACACACACGCACCCACACACACAGCCAACACACACACATAAATATACACAGCCACCAAACACACACACACACACACACACACACATACACGCACACACACACAGCCAACACACACATATATACACAGCCATCAAACACACACACACACACACACCCACATACACATAAATATACACAGCCAACAAACACACACACACACACACACACAAACATAATTAAAAACCCAAAACCTCAGGAAATATTGCTTATTTATCCAGCCTTTGATCCTGTTCCTCTGTTTTAACAGGCCAAGTTCAGCCTGAAAATCCCCCTTATCCAGACAATAATAACGGCTTTGTAGTCTCTGTAATCCTCACCAAGACCCCTTTTGGAAGGTCTCAGGCCCGGGACAAGGTAGACCAGGGCCCCCCCCGACCAGGGGAGACCAGGGGGGACCAGGGCCTCTGGTACGGAAGTTATAGTCTGACTCACTGTAGTCTGAATACATGGTTTATAACAGCAGAAGGGAGGATAGTCTCCATGCTGGACGGTTCTGGAGGTTTAATCCTGGTTTGTTTGTATAGTGCAGAATGGAAGCGAGGAACACGTCTCTCTTTTATCTCCTGTCGTTGACTACCATCAAAAAGAAAAGATTAAACAATTGGATCTCAGCATCCTTACCAACAGGAAAGGATGTGGAAACTAACTAATTATAACAAACTAACATAACAAATATCATTTACATTGGGATATTTCATTGAACAGTTAGGTGTATGTAGTTCTTTATTCATGATGATTAATGATTGATTCATGAAGCACATGTCCTCACAGGAGATCTAGATTTCTTACCTCTTCCAAGGCCTTCCATCCTTTCGTCCTCCCTCCTATCTCCTCTTCTACTTCTTCTTCACTCTCTCTTCCTTCCAGTTCTTCTTCTGCGGTCCTTACATCCTCCTCTATGAGCTCGTCCGTCTTCTCCTCCTTCTCTCCCGCACCCGGGTCCTCCACGCCGACTGACTCCTTCTTCTCCTCAACCGTCCCGGCTGAGGTTGCCGCGGCAACCTCACCGACAGTGGTCACCACGGTGACCACCTCGGATGTCCTTGTCTCTCGGACATCCACTTTTTCCTTCACCTCTATCATCGTCGTCTTCGTCGTCGTGACCTCTCCCCCCCTATCGTCCTCTGTCGCCGAGGCAACCGTCTCCCGCTCCATGTCCGTCAACTCTTCTGAGGACAAAGTCACTTTTAGTTTTTCAAGTTACGTTTTTTTTGGTTTCATTCATACACCGAAAGAATGACAATACGTTCAAAAGCAGTACTCCATCCACGTCCTGACGAGAGGAAGGTTAAACAGGTCACACTCCCAAGGTCAAAGCTGTCCGTCAGTCCGTCAGTCCGTCACCAGCTGAGGGTGAGGGACCACCTTAAGGTACCATATCACTTCAATAAATGACCCAAAACCACTTGCATTTAGTTGTCGCCTTCTGGGTGGAGTATGTCTCAAGAGGGGATCCGCCGGGGACGGCCACGGCACGACGTCGGTGATCCAGAAGAGCGGAGGAGCTGCTGATCAAACTCTCTGAGCCCAAACAAATACACTAAATACTAAAAGTAAACACTAAAGACTCCAGGAAGCAAAGGAAGTAAAAGGGACGGACGTTTCCTCCAGACCGCAGCTCTGTTCTCCTCTCATTCAATTGTGTTGCGTTCTACGCTACTGTATTCTTCAAGGTTAAGGCCGGTGTGTGTGTGTGTGTGTGTGTGTGTGTGTGTGTGTGTGTCGAGGGTCTGGATCTGCAGTCTCCCTTATCTCAGCCAACCGCCACATTTAGACCACTACTCAGGGCCTTATCATGACCACTACCCTGCATACAGCGACCATGAAGCACAATACTGTGTGTAGTGTAGAGTGTGTGTGTGTGTGTGTGTGTGTGTGTGTGTGTGTGTGTGTGTGTGTGTGTGTGTGTGTGTGTGTGTGTGTGTGTGTGTGTGTGTGTGTGTGTGTGTGTGTGAGAGAGTTAATAGGGGCAGATAAGAGGTAAGGTACATTAGGGGAGAGAATGACATACGTTAGGAAGAATGCCACACTTACTTATATACATGCCACACACACACACACACACACACACACACACACACACACACACACACACACACACACACACACACACTTATTAACTAATTCAATTCTCCCTATCAGTCAATGGAGCTGTGTGAGGAAGCATGAAGGGACAGGTGATTTAACAGCTGGGAAATCTGTCTGCACATTAATTACACACACACATGCACAAGCACAAGC
>CM051020.1:18370772-18375772 GCA_027704905.1 Muraenolepis orangiensis | reverse complement strand
AAAGCGCTTTACAAGTCATGTCCTCACATTACCCATTCATACACCGACGGCGGAGTCAGCCATGCAAGGAGACAGTCAGCACGTTGGGAGCAGTTAGGGTTAGGGTGTCTTGCTCAAGGACACCTCGACAGTTTTTTTGCTAGGAGGAGCCGGGGGATCGAACCAGCGTCCTTTCGGTTGTGAGGCGACCGCTCTACCTCCTGAGCTATACTGCCGCAATAATATACTAATGTTTTCACTAAAAGGGACAACAAAGGTTGAACATGAATGAATGACCGGAAAAACTCCACAAACTGAAAGGGAGACTAAAGTCTAACAAGCAACTATGGCTCAGCTGAATATCTACAGCTCCTAGCATTGTGGTGTTTCATAATGGACCTTTGTTTTCACCGTGAACCAAAATATATATATAAAATGTATAACAAGTTCCTGACTTCCTCCCTTCCTCACATTAATTTCAAGTGATCTCACCCCATCAGGTGGACGGGCCTGCTCCGTCTGACCTTATACCTCGACTCACAACGCTACCGCGGCTGCTGAAACCCCCCCGCCAAAAGTTCAAACCCCCGCCAGAAGGTCAAGGCCGAGCCGTTTTCCCTGCCTGGAGCACGATCCTTTCCTCTGCTGACCCAGCGCCTGTGGAGGCTGTGACCTTAGCAGAAACAATGACCTATTGAGACTGGGTGGAGGCCGGACGCTAACCCAAATACCGACCGCTGAGCCTCAGGTCCCAGAGGAGGGCGGCAGGGTTATTAGTATTAGGATGATGTTATCGCAACCTGGCAGGACAATAGGGGGAGGATGGAGTCCCAGAAAACAACCAGAACCAAAGCAACCAGAACACTAAGGCTTGACTGGTAGGTTAATGCGTTGCCTTCTTGCCTTGTTTTAGGACTTTTCTTTTGGATGTTGTTGACACTTTGAAGAGCCTGTGTGACCTGTATATTTATCAGACAGACTCACAACGGAGCTCATAGGAAAGCTATGAATGTATCCTTTGAGATGGTTCCAAGCAAGCCCTCATAAAACATGAGTAAATACCCTGAAAATTAGCCTAAATTAGGATATGCAGTGTCTAGAAGCTAATTTATTGTAGAAGGTTCTGATATCTGTGAAAAAGCTACCACTTACAAAAGATTATCATACCAAAATATCCTCTATGGACATAGATAGTACCTTTTAAGAAAAAAGTGATTTGAATTTGCCACCTTAAGTGGTACCGACAAGTGAAATTGTGTGCTTTGGCCCATGACTAAGTGTGTTGTTCAAACCATGGCGAGGTGATCTCTTTGAGACCGTCTCCATGCTAGGGGCTGTTATCATCCACTTGACAACAAGTCGACAGTCCCACAATGCCTTTTAGGAGTCCTGTCAAATCAACAACAATGGAGCCTATTCATCGCCTTTTTCACAGCAACAGCAACAGCAGCAGCAGCAGCAGCAGCAGCAGCGTCCTGTGAGTCAGACCTGACGACAACACAACCGTGATGGAGGCGTAGACCCCCCCCCCGCTGAGAGGAATCTGTGAGAGCACAGGACCCAATTGACGCACTTGATGCCCAATTGAAAAGTTAGTGCCACTATTCACGCCGGTGTTGAGTCACCTACAACAGTGTTTCCCAAAGTGTGGGCCGTGGCCCACTGGTGGGCCGTCAAGGTACTGCAGGTGGGCCGTAGACATTTAGCAGTTGACGTTTTGATTGATTTGATTAACAGACTCACACAGTGGTCTGCTGGCCTTTCTAGACACATGTAAACAATGAGCACGGTAGAGCACGGTGCCGACCAGTAGACTGTGGACATTGGGAATTGAACCCAGACCACATCAATGCTGGCTTTATGCTGATGCTGCTGGCTTTACATCAAATCACCAATCACAGTAATCTCCCAACACCACAAACATTTTCATTTTTTTTGTCCATGGTATGCCTTGAGAACAGGTCTCTCTCTCTCTCTCTCTCTCTCTCTCACTCTCTCACTCTCTCTCTCTCTCTCTCTCACTCTCACACTCTCTCTCTCTCTCTCTCTCTCTCTCTCTCTCTCTCTCTCTCTCTCTCTCTCTCTCTCTCTCTCTCTCTCTCTCTCTCTCTCTCTCTCTCTCTCTCTCTCTCTCTCTCTCTCTCTCTCTCTCTCTCTCTCTCTCTCAATCATTTGTAATAGAGAACTTTCAACTCTCTCTCTTATTTACACACACACACACACGCACGCACGCACGCACGCACACACACACACACACACACACACACACACACACACACACACACACACACACACACACACACACACACACACACACACACACACACACACACACACACACACACACACACACACACACAAACACATGATGCAAGATACCCAAACATGTTGTGATGTACAGACAGGAAGCCAGGAGGACACATTATTACACAGTGAAGTATTGAAGTGTTCTGTTTCATTTCACTGGCTTCTGTCGCCACTAGCAACCATGGATGCTTTGTCTAGTGCAACTCAACCCGCCGAGTGACTGTGGGACGCACACACACTCAAGCGTGCGCACACACACACACACACACACACACACACACACACACACACACACACACACACACACCCACGCACGCACCCACGCACGCACGCACTCGACTCAAATATAAACATCAAAGTTTGCATACTTGTACATACAAAGAAATGCAGGTACAAAGGAAGGAAGGAATATCAATACACATTTATAAACACATAAAAGGACACCCATACACACACACACACACACGCACACACACACACACACACATATACACAAATGAACACACACAATGCAAGAGGAAATAATAAACTATACATGTATTGTATACATGAAAAGTGTATGTGTGTGTGTGTGTGTGTGTGTGTGTGTGTGTGTGTGTGTGTGTGTGTGTGTGTGTGTGTGTGTGTGTGAGAGAGAGAGGCAATGTGTTGGTGCTTCAGCGAGTGTGTTTGGGGGACAGAGTTAGATAGACTGTAGCTGTTCATTAACTGTAGGGTCGTTGTGTATTCAGGTTGCCATCCCTGTTCCCAGCAGCACTGACGCAGACAAAGGACCCACGGAGAGAGAGACAGCGGAGAGAGAGACAGCAGAGAGAGAGACAGCTGAGAAAGAGACAGCGCAGAGAGAGAGACAGCGGAGAGAGAGACAGCAGAGAGAGAGACAGCGGAGAGAGAGACAGCAGAGAAAGAGACAGCAGAGAGAGAGATAGCGCAGAGAGAGACAGCAGAGAAAGAGACAGCGCAGAGAGAGACAGCGGAGAGAGAGACAGCGGAGAGAGAGACAGCGGAGAGAGACACAGCGGGGAGACGGCAGAGGGAGAGACACGCAAAGAGAGATAGCAGAGAGAGAGTGAGGGAGAGAGAGAGAGAGAGAGAGCAGAGAGAGACAGCGGAGAGAGAGACCGGAGAGAGGGACAGCAGAGAGAGAGACAGCAGAGAGAGAGAGACAGCAGAGAGAGAGACAGAAGAGAAAGAGACAGCGTAGAGAGACAGCAGAGAGAGAGAGACAGTGGAGAGAGAGACAGCAGAGAGAGAGACAGCAGAGAGAGAGAGACAGCAGAGAGCGAGAGGGAGAGAGAGAGAGAGAGCAGAGAGAGACAGCGGAGAGAGAGACCGGAGAGAGAGACAGCAGAGAGAGAGAGACAGCAGAGAGAGAGACAGCAAAGAGAGAGACTGCGGAGAGGGACAGCGTAGAGAGACAGCAGAGAGAGAGAGACAGTGGAGAGAGAGACAGCAGAGAGAGAGTGTTTGGGGGACAGAGTTAGATAGACTGTAGCTGTTCATTAACTGTAGGGTCGTTGTGTATTCAGGTTGCCATCCCTGTTCCTCACAGCAGTGACGCAGACAAAGGACCCACGGAGAGAGAGACAGCGGAGAGAGAGACAGCAGAGAGAGAGACAGCAGAGAGAGACAGCGGAGAGAGAGACAGCACAGAGAGAGACAGCGGAAAGAGACACAGCTGAGAGAGAGACAGCAGAGAGAGACAGCGGAGAGAGACAGCTGAGAGAGACAGTGGAGCGAGAGACAGCAAAGAGAGAGACAGCGCAGGGAGAGAAAGCAGAGAGAGAGACAGCAGAGAGAGAGACAGCGCAGAGAGAGACAGCAAGGAGAGAGAGAGAGAGCAGGGAGAGACAGCGCAGAGAGAGACAGCGCAGAGAGAGACAGCAGAGAGAGAGACAGCGGAGAGAGACAGCAGAAAGAGAGACAGCGCAGAGAGAGACAGCGGAGAGAGAGACAGCAGAGAGAGACAGCACAGAGAGAGACAGCGGAGAGAGAGACAGCTGAGAGAGACAGCAGAGAGAGACAGCCGAGTGATAGACAGCGGAGAGACAGACAGCAGAGAGAGTGACAGCAGAGAGAGAGCCACGGAATAAGAGACAGCAAAGAGAGAGAGACAGCGCAGAGAGACAGCAGAGAGAGACAGCCGAGAGAGAATATCTGTACAGCTGAAGCACTCTACAGCTAACACTATATTACTGTAGTTTGCTTATGTGTTTTCATCTGAATGAATGAATATACTCCCAGTTCTCCACTGTGTGTGTGTGTATGCGTGTGTGTGTGTGTGTGTGTGTGTGTGTGTGTGTGTGTGTGTGTGTGTGTGTGTGTGTGTGTGTGTGTGTGTGTGTGTGTGTGTGTGTGTGTGTGTGTGTGTGTGTGTGTGTGTGTGTGTGTGTGCGTGTGTGTGTGTGCATGCACGTGACTACACAATCACATGTGCATGTGTACACACACATGAGTGGGAAAGTGTTTTTGTTTTGGCTGCTACCTGGCCTCCTGTTATGGCGTTGATTAAAATCTCCCCAGGAGGTCAGAAGAGACCTGGCTCTCATATTCTCAAAGGAGACCAACAGCCCTCTCCAAATGGGACGCCAGCAGAAACACAATGGACGGCATGTTATCATTTGACAGTAATGCTGGGCTCAACCGTTACCGTTTTTGTTCACCTGCCCCGCCCGGTGTAAATTTGTACTTGCCCGAATACAAATTGTTTTATT
>CM051020.1:18293272-18365772 GCA_027704905.1 Muraenolepis orangiensis | reverse complement strand
CTAAAAACTCTCATTAGAAACTCTACTCTCGCTCTCTTCCCCCCCTCTCTCTCTCTCTCTCTCTCGCTCTCTTCCCCCCCCCCTCTCTCTCTCTCTCTCTCTCTCTCTCTCTCTTTCTCTTGCTTGCTCTCTCGCTGTCTCTCTTTTTCGTTCTCTCTCTTTTCATCTTGTCTTCAACTTGTCTTCAACCTTCAACTTAGGTATGATTCGGGGTTTCCAAAGTGCAACGTGTTGTCTTGTGTCAGTTAGACTGAGGTCGGAGGTGTCCTTTATGTATCGTCAGTCCTCTTTGGAAGATATATCAACTCATGGTGGCGTTTATTTATTAATTATCTATTCACGTACTGTTAAAACATAAATGTCACCATTGGATGCACTGTAACCAGATTACAGCGTAAAGATAATTCACATCTGTAGTAGTTCCCAGGTAGATACTTGTAGTATTGTAGTGTGTCGCCTGTAGTAACTGCAGTATAGACTTTAGTATTATAGTATAGCCGGTAGTATAGATTGCAGTATTAACAACTATTATTAGTATTGTTATAGTACAGCCAGACTCTTAATGACTATTAATGCACGGCCCTGCCGGTGCCTCCATCTGCTCTCCAGTGGAACAGTGGACTGGAGAGAGCGTGTCTGTGTGGGCTGCAGCGTTACATAACATGCAGCCGCCTCACACTTCTTAGTGGAACGTATTAGCTAGGCACTTTAAATTCACACACACACACACACACACACACACACACACACACACACACACAAACTTCACACGCTCAGATTAAATAAAAAAAGGGAAACAGTAAAAAAAAAAAGAGAGGGATGGGAAACAAAGGATGAGCACTGGATGAATCAGAGGAGCGTTCATCTTTATTTGACTGTTGACTTGTTGTCAGTGTGAGAAAACAAGATTTCCTCGTTGCTCTGGTGAGCTATAACGGGAAAGGGAAGCAAGCAAGATGCCAGTGTGAGATTAAAAACCTGACAGAAATTCAATTCAAGCGAGAAGAAAGGACTAGCGTTGAACAGCATCCTCATGCTGTATGGACAGAAATGGACAGCATTCCCTTAACTTGAGTTCACGCCTCTCCTCAGTCACTGAGGTCACCGTGGCAACCATGTTGATGTTTTGTGTGTGTGTCTGCGTGCACGTAAATGCATGTGTGTGCTTTGTGTTTTGTGTGTGTGTCTGTGTGCATGTGTTTGCGTGCGCATGTGTGTGTGTGTGTGTGTATTTGTGTGTGTGCGTGCGTGTACCTGTGTGTGTGTGTGTGTGTGTGTGTGTGTGTTTGTGTGTGTGCGTGCGTGTACCTGTGTGTGTGTGTGTGTGTGTGTGTGTGTGTGTGTGTGTAGTGTTGTGTGTTTGTGTGTGTGTGTGTGTGTGTGTGTTTATTTGTGTGTGTGCGTGCGTGTACCTGTGTGTGTGTGTGTGTGTGTGTGTGTGTGTGTGTGTTTGTATGTGTGTGTGTGTGTGTGTGTGTGTGTGTGTGTGTGTGTGTGTGTGTGTGTGTGTGTGTGTGTGTGTGTTTGTGTGTGTACGTGTACCTGTGTGTGTGTGTGTGTGTGTGTGTGTGTGTGTGTGTGTGTGTGTGTGTGTGTGTGTGTGTGTGTGTGTGTGTGTGTGTGTGTGTGTGTGTGTGTGTGTGTGTGTGTGTGTTTGTGTGTGTACGTGTACCTGTGTGTGTGTGTGTGTGTGTGTGTGTGTGTGTGTGTGTGTGTGTGTGTGTGTGTGTGTGTGTGTGTGTGTGTGTGTGTGTGTGTGTGTGTGTGTTTGTGTGCGTACGTGTACCTGTGTGTGTGTGTGTGTGTGTGTGTGTGTGTGTGTGTGTGTGTGTGTGTGTGTGTGTGTGTGTGTGTGTGTGTGTGTGTGTGTGTGTAGTGTTGCGTGTTTGCATGCAGGAAACAAACTAATCCTAGCTAATGACATGTCACTGCTGGGGGTCCATAACCCCCTTCTTAAAAGCACTCACTAGTTCAGAACTCTCCCATGTTCCTATGATCCTTCACTCAACATGACCACCACCACCCACCTCCCCATTTGGTATCTTAACCTGCATTTGTGCCCAAAGAACCTTTTAGAAACACATCATGAAGGGGAAGGTAGATAGTTATACATCTTTCTCAAAGACGCCTACAGGGAGATGAACATAAAATAACATTACATTACATTACAGTCATTTAGCAGACGCTTTTATCCAAAGCGAGTTACAAAAGTGCGTTCAACAAAGGAAGGTAAGAGAACAACTCGGCCACCAGAAGTCAAAGGAGCATTTCATTCCTACCAAGTCTCTAACAGCTGAACCAGGGCTCAGGTAGAAGTACAATAAGTTCAGGTTAAAGTACAGTAAGTTGGAGGATATCTAACTCACTAACAGGCCAACCATCTAATTAGTAAGACGCTAGTACGCTAGTAAAAAGTGAGAACGCGCTAGGTGGAAAGGTAGTGTTTCCTGAAGAGATGGAGTTTTCAGTAAGATGGGCAGTGACTCTGCAGTCCTGACATCCGTGGGAAGTTCATTCCACCAAATTGTGACCAGGACAGAGAAGAGCTGTGACCGCGTAGATCGGCCACAAGGGCCCCTAAGTGAGGGGGCAAGCAGACGGCCCGAAGTAGCAGAGCGAAGTGGACTGGCGGGGATGTAGGGCTTGGGGATAACATAAAATCATAGTTCACGACCGTACTTCACTCATCCGTCAGTCCTGTGACTATAGGAGACCCCAAGGCTCTGGTTTGCGGTGGGGCCCAGGGGGGCTCCTCTACAGCCCGGGGACAGGCCCAAAGATCAGGATTACATGGTCAGGGCCCCCGGCCTGCGGAATGCCCAGAATGAAGAATGGAAAAAATGAAAACTATTTTCATTATTTCGAATGGGTTCACGTCACGTATTTTTGCTTGCTTGAGTTTGACTACTTTTATGTTTAGTTTTATACTAACTTTGTATGCCGAACTGCCAGGAAATAGTAATCATAAAGGAAATATTAAGTCTAATTAATAACTCTAAATCTGGAGGATTGAATCCTCTTTATTGGTCACACACATGTACACACACAGTGAAGTTTGTTTCCCTGCATTTAACCCATCCTAGTATTAAGAGCAGTGAGCAGCTATTGTATATACAGGGGAGCAGTGGAGGGGTCTGGTGCCTTGCTCAAGGGCACCCATAGCAGTACCCAGGTGTTTCGGGGACTTGAACCAGCGACCTCCCGGTTCCCAAGCCAAGTCACTACAGACTTACTGCCGACCCTAGTATTCTTTTTGTCACAAATATCAAATGTTTGCACGCGATTGTTCTTCGGTTACCTCAACTACTCAATTTACTACTCAACTTGACTTGCAATTCACGGGCATTTTGCTTTTACGATGTGGGAAGAGAGAATTGACATTTGGGTTTGAAACAATTAAATGAGGTGAAAAACACATGATGTTAAACGCTGTGAGCGCGAACACTGCCCGGTCCGGTCGGTTGTTTGGTTGTCACAGTGATGATCATCTCCTGATCATTGCCATGACGACCATTGTTTGTCCGCTCAGGACCAACAACCTTTTATGAGTGTCCAGGCTCAGTGTCAGTGGGCAGTACAGCGAGGATCAATCAAGTGACTCACACCAAGAGAAGCACATTGAGGTGTAAACGTGCTTCACTTCTGATATGAATCACACCGGTCCCTCAAACACTGGGTCTTAAACAGGCTAACGCTAGCTGATAACTAAGCAACACAGCAAAGGGCCAGCAGGCCAAGGTCAGCCTGCCTCTGATGCACCTTCACTCACCAGCAAACAGAGAAAGAGAGAGAGAGAGAGAGAGAGAGAGAGAGAGAGAGAGAGAGAGAGAGAGAGAGAGAGAGAGAGAGAGAGAGAGAGAGAGAGAGAGAGAGAGAGAGAGAGAGATGTGAGGGTCTCTGACCCAACATAAAAAGACATATTTCATTATGTGGTGCAGCCAGGCAGCAACGGCCGTTACCTCTTATCATTTCTCAGGGGGAGGGAGGGGAGGAGAGAGAGAGAGAGAGAGAGAGAGAGAGAGAGAGAGAGAGAGAGAGAGAGAGAGAGAGAGAGAGAGAGAGAGAGAGAGAGAGAGAGAGAGAGAGAGAGAGAGAGAGAGAGAGAGAGAGAGAGAGAGAGCGAGAGAGAGAGAGATTGAGAGAGAGAGAGAGAGCACAACTCACGCGCTGCAGTAGGGCTTCTTGTCGTATCCTTTGTAGTTCTTCATATTCAGGGTCATCTTACAAACCTCACAGTGGAAACATCCTTTATGCCAGTTCTGCCCCGCACAGAAGAAACAACAACAACAACATTGTAATGAGTGACCCCCTCTGTCTCTCTGTCTCGTGGGCCTATACTCATTCAACTAACTTATGTAACTCTCTTGCCCTTCAAAAACATGGTTATGGTGAACACCGGATCTGTGGACAAAAGTGAACTGCTGCTTTGCTTTCCTAGAACGGGAGGATCAAGGCACAGCGACCCAGGGGGTCGTCATGTCAGACTATGATGGGATACACTTTGGTACCATCGAGTACCATACTTTCATAGATAGAAGGCTAAACGTATCGATCGTATTGTAAGATAGCAGTGCTAAGCTGATTAGTATACAAGTAGTACTCTCTTTGGAAACCGTGGCTTTAGGCTATTATTGCCTTTGCTAAGAAAACAGCGACGGCGTCATGAATACATCATTTGTAATGGTTTGAGGTCCAAATAAGAATAGAGCAGGATGCTGGTGGCTAAGAACATGTCAATGGACATCGGACATTTATTATAACTAACAAATTCTTATTGAGCTATTCGTTAACATTCATAACATTCACGCACGCTGGTTTCAGAGTTGCGCATGTAGACTTTGGTGCATTTCATGAGCAAACTGCTTTGCAAAACAGGGAAAAACAAGTTTGTTATTTTAAAAACGTATCGTCAGTCATCCTCCAAGGTTATAATATAAACTATCCACAGCCAGGTGGATGAGTAGGCTGTTTTTACCGTGCGCGTCACTACGCAGCATACAAGATACAACACATTTATTGGCCATTTGTACACAAGTACATTAGAACGCTTCCTCCCCATTCCCTCCCGCAGTATACATCTCCAAAACAATACCATCAACATAATATATACAATAAAAAATAAACAAAAAAAGAGCAAAGTGACTGTTAAATGATAGGTACATGTGTCGTATGTTTTATGTTTTTACCAACATCTTTAAAAGCCTTTTAAAGTGCCCGTAGTGCGGCAGCATCTCTCACCTTATCCAGGCAGTTCACTTTCTCCGTCGGGTACACCACCTTCCCGCAGCGCGCACACTGGGGGTCCATCTCACCCCCAAGTCTCCCGGAGGTGTGGGGGGTATTAGGGATATTGCAACCTGCGTGTTGTTGTCCGAAACGCAATTAGGGGGGCTCGCTTGCCCACATACACACACAGCAGCTCACACTTTAAAACCCACAGTACGCTGTGGTGTTGAACCATAAGAAGTGCGACCGGTTTGCAAAGAGCGCTCGTCCCGTTTGGAGCCTGCGGACTGCGGGCTCTGGACTCTCACAGCATCCCACCAAGCTGCTGGGAAACGGGTTTTTTTTTGAAGACGTGTTTTTATACCCGAGTGGCGTTCGCGTCCACCTACTTGTGCGTCGCCAAAAATGTCATGAGCGCTTCCAAACGTGTACACGCATAATTTGATTGGATTGGATTGGATTGGATTGGATGTACTTGACTACTGACTTGACTCATCCGTTGGACATAGTGGATTAAATAAACAAAGAAACACATGAATAAAGTTATATATATATATATAGTTATAGTTATAGTTATATATATATATATATATATATATATATATATATATATATATATATATATATATAATATTATGACATCACAATTCCAGCATCCTCATGCATCACAAATGCACAGAAACATGCAGATTGCATTACAGTCAATTAGCAGACGCTTTAATCCAAAGCAGTTTACAATAGTGCATTCAACATATGAAGGCAAGATAACTACTAGTCACTAGAAAGCATAAGTGCATTTCATAAGAGCTCAGGTAAAAGCGCAATAAGTTGGCTCACATAGGGCCAACAATTGGCTAACAATATAGCTAACAAGCAAACAATTGCACATGTAGGCCTACATGCATATAGGCTTATTATTATTATTATTTAGTAATACAAAAGACACCACGGACTATGTATTAACGGTAGGTCCATATGAACATGCATAGTTGTGCGCGTCAATTGCGCCATCTGCTGGTTCATAAATATTTTCAATGATATTTCATAATTTTTGTCTAACTACTTACGTTTTCTCATTAGATTAGATTCAAATGATTAGTTATTCAATTATTAGTTCTTATCAGTAATCTGCAGAATATTACTACGCATACACCAGCTCCGGAGATTGTCTTTGACGCCACAAGGGCTTAATATATTAGTATGATTTATTATTCAAATTGTTTTAGACAGCATAACAGTACTAACCTATTCTAAAATAGTAAAAAATGAACTGGTAATAATCTATTTCGATCCCATATCTTGATTATGAATGATGATCAGAATGATTATGGGTTGTTTATGAAGTACATCATCTCGTTATTATAATAATTGTTGGTGTTTGCAGGAGGACACTTATGACGCACACGGAATGGCGTTGAACCTAAACTTGTTATAAAGTGAACAACACAACCGAAGAACCGAACCGTTCTAAAAAGAACCGAACTGCACCTATGACCACTGAACGCTCACGCTGTCACTGAACCCTCGAACCCACACGAGTCCTCGCGAGACTTCCCAATGCCGTGACGTCACTGGAACATGGCTGCCCAATGAGGATATTAAAGGTACTTTTCTATATACACATATATATACAGATAATTTGACGGTTATATTACGCGTTTAAATCCACAATGTCTCAATGTCGCAATCTCACGTTTTGGTTGTTGTTTGTTCATTGTTTTAGGAGCGATTTAACTCCTCAAATGGCCCACTGGCGCGGAACCGCTTCCAACCTTCGAAATAAGAGCACAATGTTTTGCGCTCTCTTAACGTGTCGACTATATTTAAATATTAACTTGGTATTCTTACGCCAAACGCTGAAGCACATTACGTTATGTTATGCGCTATTATTCAAATAGTACATGTGGTATGACTGGCATGCATGTCGTGTGTTTATTAGGAGTAAACGAGCTGACTCGTTAGCGGACTACTGACTCCGTGGAGGCCTGATAACCGGTAGAGCTTTTATTTTTAAAAAGCGACCATTCATCGTTGGGTGAAGAGCTTTGACGTCCAGGACTCTGGCTTCATGGGTTTAATCCATATTGATCATTTGCGTACATAATAAACACATTTAATAAACGCTTGTTTAAGCTTTTGCATGTATGTTCTAGTTGAAGAGGTGTATTGAGTACAAAATAAAATGCTATAGCCTGTATGTATGTTTGTGTGTGTATGTATGTATGTATGTATGTATATATATGTATGTATGTATATATATATGTATGTATATATATATATATATATATATATATATATATATATATATATATATGTATGTATATATATGTATATATATACATGATATATATGTATATATATACATGTATATATATGTATATATATACATGTATATATATATGTATATATATACATGTATATATATATATATATGGTATATATATACATATATATATATGTATGTATATATGTATATATACATGTATATATATATATATATATGTATATATATACATGTATATATATGTATATATATACATGTATATATATATATATATGTGTATATATATACATATATACACATATATATATATATATACATGTATATATATATATATGTGTATATATATACATATATACACATATATATATATATACATGTATATATATACATATATATACATGTATATATATACATATATATATATATATATATATATATATATATATATATATATATATCGATTTTTTTTATCAAACTTAAATAGTTGGCATATTGTATTTCACATTAATTTGTGGTGTTCTTGTCATCTATTGCAGTGAGTAGTTGCCTTCTTCTCCACCCTAAAGCTTACTGAATTCTACTGGCCTGTAAAACATCAGATTTCCGGTTTTAAACGGCATTTGCATGTCTCTTCTGGCCCATCAGCGTACAGGCAACGGCGATGGCGCACAAAATGAGTCACGGCCGACTCCTCTTGCAACGCTTGCAGCAACAGCGGGAGATGGACTTCCTGTGTGACATCACCATGGCAGTGAGTGAGGTGGAGTTCCGGGCACACCGGAACATTCTGGCCGCGTTCAGCGAGTATTTCTCTTCCCAGACCCAGAGGGGCCCGGAGGTGACCACCCTGGACCCCGACAAGGTCAGCCGCTTCGCCCTGGAGAAGCTTCTGGAGTTTGTCTACACGGGCCACATGAGCCTCAGCCGGTAAGGGTGTGGAACAGAACTGATCACCTCTAAGCTGAACAGGCTTATTTAATATTTATAACCATGTAGCAGACTTGTACACGTGTCACCACCACACCAGGCTTGGGGTTGTAACAAAGACAGGACACACATGATAAAATGATGTTCACACATGATAAAAGGATAAATGATGATACTTTTTTTAAGTAATATAAACATAAAGTAAAGTCATCTGTAAGGGGTGAGTGTCGTGTAGGGATGAGTGTGTATGGTGTGAACACAACATACAACGTAACTAAGACCAAGCCCAAAGGCACCATGTGGGAAGAGAGTGACCATATGATGCCTGCAGGCCTCCGGAGTCTTGAGCTGCAAAGGGATCCAAGCCACCCCTTAACGATGGATTTTGAGTGTACATTGGGTCTGTGATTCATGGCTGTGGCGTTGTTGTTCCAGAGACCGGCTGGCAGATGTGCGCGGAGCTGCCGTCTTCCTGGGGATGCCGGAAGCCATGCAGTACCTAGAGGAGAACCCAGAGGGGCTGGAGAGGGAGCATGACCCAAACTGCTCCTCTCCTCCCCTCAGCCCCCAGCCCCAGGCCGGAGCCTCCCTCCTCTCCTACGGTGACGACCGGGAGGGGGACGAAAAGGGGGACGAACGGGGGAATGAAGATGACGACCACGATGGCGGGATGGAAGGCGTCGGAGATGGCTCCTCCTCCACCGCCGCCACGTGGGACGCCCCGGCGCCCCTCGCCAGGAAGAGGGTCCGGAAGCCCAAGCTGTACTGCGACTTCGAGACCACCACGCCCACGAGCGACCCCGAGGACACGCGGGTGAGCCGAGGCCACCGGGGCAGGGGGCGTGGCAGGGGGAGCGGCCGAGGCAGGAGGAGAGGAAGAGGTGTGTCGCCGAGGGGCGTGTCTCCAAGCGACAACGCAATCGTGGAGGGGGAAGGCACTGGTGCCGCAAGCGATGACGGCTCCGGGTCCCAGAGCTCCCCAGCAAAAAGGGGGCGATGGGGGAGTGTACTGGGGAGGGGGGGCAGAGGGAGAGGCCGAGGCAGGGGCAGAGTGTCTGTAAGCCACGTGAGCGACGAAGAGGAGGAGGAGGAGGTAGAGGAGGAGGTGGGGGGTGGAAGGGAGGAAGGAGAGGAGGGTGCTGGCAGCAGCGAAGGGGCAAACGACAAGGACAGCAACGTCAACAAGAAGGAGGAGCTGGAGGAGAAATACACGGGGCTAGACTACCGGGACGCTGACTGGGTGGCGGAGGGCCTGGAACCGTCGGGGGAGAGAAGCCAAATCCCAGAGGACAAGGAGAAGAAGGCGACGGCGTGTACCGAGTGCGGCCGGCTTTTCACGGAGGCCAGCAGCCTGCGGCGGCACATGAAGATCCACCGTGGACTGAAGCCCTTCAAATGCCTGTTCTGCTCCAAGACGTTCCGACAGGCCACGCAGCTGAAAACGCACCTGCGCGTCCACACAGGTGAGACAATGGCAGCGGAACTTCTTCGCCCTGGTGGCCATATTGGTTATAAGACGCTAGGTGGAACTGAATTGTGGAATTATGAATCCTTATCATAACATTAATGAACAGGTCAGGGTAACGCATCTTGCTCACTGCTAACTTCAGCGTTTGGACACAGAACCGTTTGCCTGACCCTAACCCCACCCCCCCCCCCTCTCTCTCTCTCTTTCTTCCTGTGGCAGGAGAGAAGCCCTTCACATGCTCCCATTGTGACAAGTGTTTTGCCCAGAAGTGCCAGCTGATCGCCCACTGTCGCATGCACCACGGCCAGGAGAAGCCCTTCGGCTGTGAGCACTGCGGCCTCAAGTTCGCCACCTCCTCCAACTACAAGATGCACAACAGGTTCAGTATCATTCCATGTTCTATGATGCGGGAGTCTCTCACTTTTTTTCGGCACACTTAACTGAACGACTATGTCCACATGCAGGCTGCACAGCGGGGAGAAGCCGTACGTGTGTGACGTGTGCGGCCAGACGTTCGCCCAGTCCAGCACGCTGACCTATCACAAGCGCCGCCACACGGGAGAGAAACCCTACCAGTGTGATACCTGCGGCATGTCCTTCTCCGTCTCCTCCTCGCTCATCACACACACGCGCAAACACACGGGTGAGCCAGGCTTACACACACACACACACACCACACACACACAACACACAATACACCATACACATACACACACACACACACACACACACAAATATTGGTTCCAATGAAGACCCCTAATGAGTATGTGTTCCAGGTGTGACTCCGTACAAGTGCTCGCACTGCGATGCGAATTTCATGACGTCGTCGGAGCTGAAGAAACACACACGCCGGCTGCACCCTGGTGAGTTGAAGTGTAAGATGTTAGATGCCACCTGGTTAGAGGCCGGACGTTTATATGAGCAGCGACTGAGCTGAATTGGGGCGGTAGCTCAATCTGCTCAATCTGTTGGGACTTGGCTTGGGAACCAGAGGGTCGCCGGTTCAAGAGTACGGTACTGGTACTTGGAAAAAGGTTCCATTTCGCCTTCTGGGCACTGTCGAGGTGCCCTTGAGCACCAAGGGGACGGCTTTTGTTGGGATGAACCTTTTGGTTTGGCAAATTCATATGTTAAAGGGCCTTTCTGCTGTCTGCTGCCAGAGAAATCTGGTGATTATTGATCGCGGTTTGGTAACTCTTAGTTACGTTAAGTCTTTTCACGTTAAGCGATGCAAGAAAGATCAAGTCAAAACTCTCAATTTAAATGCACAACAATGCTTAACAAACCCAAGACAGCCATCAACTAATCATTCAACAAGTGTGTGGAAACAAAATGCAACAACCAGCTCAACGAGACGCAACACTGAGACAAAACCAGCAAAGACAAATGAGTGTCACTCACCAATGATGTTCACTCACTTAAAGACCAAATCCATTCTCCTGTCTTTCTGGATGGATCGATAACCCGGTCATAAAGCTGATCACTGATCATCTCCACCTGCCATTTCGACGTAAAAAACCTACGTAGAAAAAAACCAACGTAGCCCTACGCTAGATCCGAGCCAGTGAACCTTCTAGCGCACTATAGACCTGTGTGGAAATCTGAAAGAATACGCCCATTGGCTACAAATCACTATATGATTGGTTGATCAAATTGTCAATCCAAACGTATGCTCTCATTCAGTCTAAGGGCCAAAGCAATCGGGAATACTTTGGTTGAAGGATATTCTTCCCAGCTAAATATCTGATTGGTTGCATTGTTTTTCCAACACAAAACCACTCGACTGCGTCGTGCATGGACTGAGAAAGACAAACCAATCAACGTGACACTGTAATATAACAGATAACAACACGGATAGGATTCTCATTTTGTTTCATCTGAGAGTTCCAGGGTCTTCTCTGAATACCTTGAAGGCCCTGACGCTTCACCACTGCGTTACATATATACTGTGTGTGTGTGTGTGTGTGTGTGTGTGTAGAGGGGAACCCGAGTGTCCAGTGTCTGCTGTGTGGGAACCGCTTCGCCAGTGTGAAGAACATGATTAAGCACCAGAAGAAGGCGCATGCAGATGAGGTGCGCCACCACAAGGAGAGGGCACGCGCAGGTAAGTGGCCCAAGGGGACGGCTTTTGTTGGGATGAACCTTTTGGTTTGGCAAATTCATATGTTAAAGGGCCTTTCTGCTGTCTGTGACGTCCCAAGTTTCCGGCTTCGGGAAACTAATAATAATAATACATTGGTTTTAGATTTACAATGTCAAAGTGTGGTAAATGTTATTATTCCCACACACACACACACACACACAGCAGTACTTATGTGAATGTTTGTGTGCTGTGTCCGTCTACCTCCAGTGTTATACCTGGCCTCTAGCCACCCGGTAGCCTTCGTCCAGAGCAAGCTGCCCCAGAGCAGCAAGGCCCTGCTGGGCGTCTCGGACAACGGGACCCCCAACCCCCAGCCCCAGACGCCCAATGTCACCCCGGCACAGTGCTTCAAGGTGGAGCAGACGGACACGGTCATCGGCACCACCCACGACGCCGCCGGCGCCGACCACGGCCTAGACTCTGTGACGTTTGAAGCCGACCAGGAAGCCCAAGCCACCACCACCATCGGCTCGGACGCGCTGCACGCCCTGGTGGAGCAGCTGCGGCCGTCCTCCCCGCCTCAAAGCGTGCAGGAGATCGTAATCATCCGGACCCTGGACGACCCCGAGGAGGGCGCCTTGATACCAGAGCACCATTGACTCATGCATGCGTCCCATAATGTCAAACCACTGAATGTTTAGTTTTTTCCCAAAACACACATGGGCAACATGTGCCGCCTTGTTCAGCTCGTTATGTTACAACGCTAACCTGCAGCTTTCTCAGTATCAGTCATATATTCGTTCCTCCCCGAAGTGTGGAATCAGTTTAGAGAAAATTAATGTTGGATTAGACTTTAAACTGTGAGTCGGAGCGGAGGTGTGAGTTCTGGGAGATAATTGTTCATTTGCTTATATTTTCAAACATGTTCAAACAAGTTCAAACATGAGCCACTCGTTATCGGGTCATTGAAGGCCTTTTGTGGGTAGCAGAGAATTCCACTTCATCTGATTGTCATCTTGGTTTTGTAAAAAAAAATAAAAATAAAAGATTACCCTTATGTTGATTCTGTAAATGACTTGTTATAAGATGATTAGCCGATTGCCTTGTTAATGCATAACAACAGCTTTTAAATCAGCTGTGGAGGTTTTGTTTTATTCAAATGTAAAACATGCGTGTCCGTTGTGCTTTCCTCCCGTGTCCTGCGTCGTGTTGCCATAGCGACGACCCCCAACGCAGGACCTGGACCTGGTCAGCAGCATGTCTGTCGCGGTGCTTTACACCGCGGTGTGCGGTCAACTCAGTGTTCCGCTTAACCCCTACATTTTAGACGTTTTACAAGCGACAGCGACCACGTAAGACACAACTTTTAACTTCTGCTATGTGATGGTCAATTAAAAATCGTATGCATGTGCCCCCGCCCCCTGGTGGTCGGTCAATGATCCGTCAAACATTTGTCGACGCGATGTCGTTAAATGGCCAAACGTCGCTGTGTGTATTTGTATGTTTGATAGAGACGTTACAATTAAACTGACGGGGAACGATCGTCTGAAACGGGTTCAAAAACTGAGCGACGGAGACGTCCGAGTCCTCTCCCGATGTCTCCGGACTGCCGAAGGAATAACGGGTACGTCCATTGACCAATGACCACATGTTGCTCAACGCAGTGCATGAACCAACTCTCTGCTATAGTGATGATGATCATGATGTACTGCAGGCCTTGACCTCAAATACAATGAGATTTCCGATGAGGGAGCCAGACACCTTGCTGACCTCATAGAAGTAAGAGTTCTTCATCTTATATCATATATACAATTATGGTTGTTGTTTTTTGGAGACTGTGTTTTGATTATTCCATCTAGGTCGACCTACTGGCCACTTTAGCTTAAGTAGACATGTGCATCCTTTTTTGTGTTGAGTGATGATGGGTGAAGAGGTGTTTTGTTGTCCCGTGGCCAGGAGCAGACTTCCACCCTGCAGTTTGTGGACCTCATGGGTAACAACATACACAGTGAGGGAGCTGAGATGCTGGCCAAGAGCCTGCACGTGAGTCACACACACACACACACACACACACACACACACACACACACACACACACACACACACACACACACACACACACACACACACACACATACTGTAAGTCCCTTTGTATTAATGTGCCTGCTAAATTGCTAAATAGTATTTAAACTATTGAAATATTTAATTTATTACTTAATCTCTCTCTAAAATAAGATACATCTCTCTCCCCCCCTTGGTCTCTCTCTCTCTCTCTCTCTCTCTCTCTCTCTCTCTCTCTCTCTCTCTTTCTCCCTTTCTCTCTCTCTCTCTCTCCCTCTCTCTCTCTCTCTCTCTCTCTCTCTCTCTCTCCCTCTCCTCTCCTCTCCCTCTCTCTCTCTCTCTCTCTCTCTCTCTCTCTCTCTCTCTCTCTCTCTCTCTCTCTAGCACAACCAGTGTCTTCTCTCTATCCGACTGACGGGGAACAAGATGGAGAACGGAGGAGGAATGGGTTTCGCCCGAATGCTGCAGACCAACCACACTCTGCAAGAGTTAGATCTCGCCGACTGCGACCTGGTACTGTGCACACACACACACACACACACACACACACACACACACACACACACACACACACACACACACACACACACACACACACACACACACACACACACACCCTCCATACTGTCAAAAGCATAAAATGGTGGAAGATCTGCAACATTTTGGGTCATTGTTATTGTGTGTGTGTGTGTGTGTGTGTGTGTGTGTGTGTGTGTGTGTGTGTGTGTGTGTGTGTGTAGGGTTCTCAGAGTGTGATAGCCTTCGCCATCGTGTTGAAGAGTAACACCAGCCTTCTCTCTCTGAACATCTCCAGACCCATACTCTTCAGTCATCAGGTACACACACACTCATATATCAACGTAGATCCACCATTCTCTTATCTGTTTATCTTGTTTCTGTTTGTTTGTTTTTTGTCTTTCTTCCCTTCTCTCTTTCTATTTGCATTAGAAATAATCTTGTTATTTACACATCATTTAGACCTCTATATGACGTCTACATTGTGAACACAATCTCTCCCTGCGTCTTGCTGTCCTGCAGGTAGGTGACTTTCTTCTTGTGATGTATTTGATGATATATTTCTCTCACTTTCACAGGACGAGATTGCGGTGCACATGTCGTCCATGTTGAGGGTGAACCTGACTCTGCGGGAGCTCCACCTGGGGAAGATGGCCCTCACCAACTCGGGGCTGGAGAGGCTGACCGAGGGGCTGAGAGCCAATCGCAGCCTTCGGTACCTGGACCTGCGCTGGTGAGGACTCGGCCTTTGTAGAGCATGTTGTTATATGTTATACAGTATTATATATTAGGGGCTATAGATGGGATTCATTCTAAATCAATTCATACGAACAAATGAAAAATGCTAAATAAATATAATCAATTAAATTAAAATTTTAAATAAACAAATGAAATGAAAAATGGATAAATACCTCAGTCCTGTCTTATGAATATCTCAGTCCTGCTTCTTGAGGAGTTACATTACATTACAGCAATTTAGCAGACGCTTTAACATACGTAGGCAAGATAAGTGCATTTCCCACCTAACAAGCCTCCAAGAACTTGTCAGGTCCAATCAAGCCACCACTAGAGCTAGTAAGTTAGGTCAGGATAGTGCTTCCTGAAGAGGTGAGTTATTCCGCCTGCGTCGGAAGATGGGCAGCGACTCTGCTGTCCTGACCTCAGTGGGGAGTTCATTCTACCACTGTGGGGCTAGGACAGAGATGGTCATGGGGGCGTCTGCTTGCCCCGTCGGCCCCCTGACCGACGGGGCAAGCAGACGCCCCGAGGCAGCAGAGAGAAGTGGACGAGCAGGGACATAAGGTTTGAACATGGCCTGGAGGTCTTGAACGGGAGCAGCTACAGGGAGCCAGTGTAGCGACCGGAGAAGGGTAGAGGAGTGGGAGACGTTGGGTCGGTCGACGAGCTGCACCTTTCTGAACAAGCTCCCGCGGTCTGATGGCACCACCTGAAAGACTTCATGTCAAATTCACAGCAACAGCTGAAACACCTTCTGTAACATTCTCTGCTACAAACTGAAACACTTCCTGTAACATTCTGTGCTACAGCTGAAACACTTCCTGTAACGTCCTCTGCTACAGCTGAAACACTTCCTGTAACGTCCTCTGCTACAGCTGAAACACGTCCTGTAACGTTCTATGTAAAGGAGTCAAATGGGAAATATATTTCTAAGGAGACCAGTTTCAAATCAAAACTTTATTGTTGTGTGCGCATCCGTTGAACAACGAACAGCCCAGTCACTCAAGGCGATGAAACACAGGCTTCCTCAATGAGTAAATCTAAATAAGAATGACCACCTGTTGTGAGTGCACTGCGGAGGCCTATAAGCTGATGTAACCCCATGTTTTCCCGTAGTAACCGCGTGTCTCGGGACGGCGCCATTAGTCTGTCGGCGGTTCTGAAGAGCAACGGCGCCCTACAGATCCTGGACCTGTCGTCCAATCGGATCGAAGACGAGGGCGCGGCGAGTCTGAGCGAGGCCGTCGCTTCTCCCGCCTGTGGCCTCAAGGCGTGCGTCACACATACACACACACACACACACACACACACACACACACACACACATATAAATATATATATATAAAACTGAAGAGGTCGTCTAATCATTTTACAAGCATTATCCCTTCTCAACAGCCTCTCTCTCTCCTCCCAGGCTCGCCATAACCAGTAACAACATAGGAAGCCCAGGCCTGCTGGCTCTGGCCCAGGCTATGAAGGCTAGCGGCACACTAACCCACGTCTACATCTGTGGAAACCATCTGCAGGAACCCGTCGTCTGTCAGGTAACACACACACACACACACACACACACACACACACACACACACACACACACACACACACACACACACACACACACACACACACACACACACAAGGGAGACACCCCTATGCACACGCAACATTGGCTTCACTATTTGTCATTGCCCCTGTTTGATGGATTTATTGTGTCAAATCTAGGGAGCCAACTTATTGTAGTTTTACCTGAGCACTGGTATATTATGTTATTATATACTGTATGTGTATATGAATGTATATATTATATTATTATGGCTTGTTAGAAAGGAAATGTAATGTATTCTATATTATGTTATTATATATGTGTATATGTATGTATATATCATATTATAATGGCTTGTTAGGAAGGAAATGCACTTATGATTTCTGGTAAATTGTGTTTTATAGTGTTTTAGAAAATTCATACTGCAGGAGGGAATGGGGAGTAGGCATTCCATTGTACATTGTTGCATATGGCAAATTAAAAATCTTGAATCTTGACTTGTACTTCTCTTGCCTACCTGTTGAATGACCTTATACTTTTTGTCGCTTTGGGCAAAAGCATCTTACTAAACAAATGTAAGTAATGTAAGGTCCCCTGGTTCTCTTATTAGGCGTTCAGCGAGCTGATGGCGAGCGGCCGCCTGTCCCCAGCCCACACGGACGTGAGCGCGTACGAGGTGGAGGACCACGTGGGTCTGGCCGAGGTCCCCCATGGCCTGAGGAGACACTACTACTGCACGCCCGGCCACGGAGCCACCGGCGGCCGCCCCGCCGCCAACGCCGCCAACGCCGCCCTGGATCTCACCGCAAACACACACCCCCTCTACCCCTAGACCACCTCAGGTCCCCCCTGTCCGCTGGGCCCCAGAGCACCCCCCCCCCCCTTGACTGGACTAAACTGGAATAAAACCCCTGAAAAAGAGGCCAGTGTGGATTGTTGTCATATAAGTGTTACGCCTACTTTTTGTGTTGAATAAAAGCAATGAATCTGAACAGCACTCATTTGAGTAATTTTAACTTAATTTGAATGTGTTTTTCAAGTGTTTTTGTGTGTTAAGTATGTTGAGGTGTGCTGCAATCAAGACCTCAACATCAAACACCTGTTCTAGGAACAGATGCACAGTGAGGATCTACACCAGAGTTCAGTTGAAGGTCTTTAGTCTCTGCATATCGACCAATACAAGTCCAATACAAGACAATGATACGTTATCACCATGACAATTAGATTACATAAAGGTACTTTATTAATCATAACTAAAGCTATTACATTGTTCACCTTAGTTCTACTCTCATGGGACATGTGATTAGTAACATCCTCCCTCCACACTCACTGCAAACACTCCAAAAAGGTTTGTAATCTACAAATTTGTAATCTAGAAAATGTAGACTTTATTTAACAAAAGTGATATATTTTATATAATATGCAAACCAATGTAGAAACAAGTTGAATTGCTAACTAATTTGCATGTGTTAATTCATGTCCCCTTCACCTCCCCAGGTCTGATCAAGATACTGTGGTACATCTGAGGAAGGCCTGATATTAGGAGAGCCTGTTTCCACCCATGGCTGCTGCTGCATGTTCTGCATGTGCTATTGGCACTTTGCTTTGGCTGTGCAGCCTGGCACATTCCCCCACTGGTTTTGACTGACTGTGTGCTTGACCATTATCCATTATCCCAGTTCTTCATTCACCACACCGACGCTTACATGCACACTTTCCCACGTTTCACACACAAGACACAGACACTTAGTTGGTTACTTGAATAAATAAAAGTTATTTTTGCTCCGTTACTTTGTACAATACTATAGAATACTATCAACAACACTATATACTACATACTACCGTATATACAACTATATAACAATACTATACACAAGAAAAAGAAGGGGGGGTGGGGTAGTCCTTGTCCTTGTTTGTTCAGGTACCGGATGGCCTGTGGGAAGAAACTCCTGCCGAGTCCCTCCATCTTCGCCCTGTGGGTCCAGTACCTTCTGCCTGAGCGCAGCAGGGAGTAACAGTCCGCTGTCTGGGTGGATCCTTCTGGACCTACACCACATCCAGTCCCATATGCGGCTCTGGAAAAGTGTGCGGGCGTGTCAGCTGCTCATGGGGAGGGCCGGTCCATGTTTGGGTGGTCCGCTGGTATTGTTAATATTTATTTAGTTAGTTTTTAGTTAGTTATTTATTTTTTTGTTTATTATTTTTATTATTTATTTCTTTATTTATTTGTATTTATCAATTTAGCCTTTACCCTTTATTATTAATGCCTAAAGGGGAGGTATTCAGGATGTCAGTGAAATGGGGAGAAGAGGAAGGGGGGATAGGTGGTTAGGGTGATGATCTTACTGTGTGGAGCAACAGGGCTGATCTTCATGTGAAACACATGATCATGTGATGAAATACATCTAGTGTACCTGCAGCCCTTTTCTTAACAATAAAAAACAACACAGTGACACGGTCTACTTAATGTTTTATTCATAAGACCTGTCTTATTTATATACATTTTATGTTGTCAAGGCTGGCATTAACCATGCTCTGTTTATTTGTAGCAATGTTAATTAAACTCATTTTCTGGGTTTTCTTTACTGAGAAGTTTGTTGATACTATGAGTCTCAATTCATAAATATTTTGCGGGCTGGATGGGAAGCCCTGGCAGGCCGGATGTGGCCCGCAAGCCGCCAGTTGATCACTGCAATATAAAAATGAGTTGATTAAAAACCCTTTTAATCAACTCTGAAAACATTCAAAAAGTTTCCAAACTTCACAATGGTCAGTTCATTTAATACAACAATTTGTCCTTCAACAAAATTGTTTCAGTGGTAGCGTCATTGTTGTTACCAGTTAAAAAGATCCCCAGTTACCAGTTATCCATGGTCAAATACTCAACTCCCAAATCTTGTCTGTTATCATTTCAACTAATCAAATGGATGTCTGCTCTGTTCCAAATTCTCCTTTATTTCTCTCCACCAAATGATCAAATCCCTATCCTACTCTTCGTCGAGAGTCTCCTCTGCTCTGTCCTTATCGGCTGGCTGGTGGGCCTTGCCGCCGGCCCCGGTGGGAGGGTCCCACTCCACTTGGACGTCCCTCTTCTTGAGGGAGTGGCTAAGCTGGTCCTGGGCCTGGACCCCCAGCGTCCACCGCAGCATGGCCAGGTGGGTCAGCGCAGGGAGGCGAGGCAGAGAGGAGAGCAGGGAGGGCAGCCAGGCGGCGGAGGACGCGGAGGTCGCCGGTCGCAGGCTGAGGTCCATGTCCTCCAGGGAGACGAGGCCTCCGGCGGAAAACAGCGAGGCCCAGGCTTCTCCTGCCGCCGCCGGGCCGTTGTAGGAGAGGTCCAGCACTCGCAGAGATGAGAGGAAGCCCCGCTTGCACGTCACAGCTGGAAGGAGGGGGAAACGGACACCACACGAGGGAATAACTAAAAATCCTGATATGGATTCTACAGTGTCAAATTATTATATAGAAAATATTATATAGAACATAAGTGGCTTCAGCCAGTTTATATAGTTGAAGTTGTGTTGATGTTCGTATGCCTGTGTGTGTGTGCATTGCATGTGTCTGTGCTGTGTGTATGAGTTTATATATATGTGTGTGTGTGTGTGTGTGTGTGTGTGTGTGTGTGTGTGTGTGTGTGTGTGTGTTTGCTACCAAGGTGATTCAGGTCATCGGTTGTGAGCTGACAGCTGGAGAGGCGGAGCTCCCGGATGACTGACAGGTGAAGAGCGTCCAATAGCAGCGCAAGGCGACCTCCGACCACCTTATTCCAGGAAACCTCCACGCTGCTGAGATACGGCACAGCCAAAGCTGACACACAAAAACACATACATTCACATACACACACACACACACACACACACACACGCACACGCACATGTATACACACAGAAACATTCATCATTCAATGAATCGATCGATCAAATCATTACAAATTCATCAGACAATGCAAGCTAATTTAAGACTTTGCTTTGGCCTCTGGTAACTCAATCGTTGGTTATTTGTTATGACATTTTGGGAAAAATTGGGTAAAAGAAAAAAACATATGTCAATATGATCTAAAGTGTTCCCAGTAGTACTGCGTTGTTACCGTAGGCTGTGAACGACTCCATCGTCAGGCTACAGCTATTGAGTGGCAGGCGTCTGAACTGTGGCAGCGGCAGGGCGGAGACCAGGGAATGGACCACGCCCCCAACCTCCTTATTGGACGACACGTCCAGCTCTGTTAACTCAGACAGAGAAGGGAGCACCTGGACTGAAAGTGAAAAAGAGACACTGCGTCACTTTAAAAACACCTTCAATGTGATTTAATGTCCAGGAATGTCAATAAAAACACATTCATTACAACCATTTTGGGACTTAAGTGTACGTATATTTAAATGATGTGTACGGTATTCTCGGATCCAGTAGTCCTACTGTGTTATAGCAGAACTTCTGATCAGTCCTACTGTGTTATAGCAGAACTTCTGATCAGTCCTACTGTGTTATAGCAGAACTTCTGATCAGTCCTACTGTGTTATAGCAGAACTTCTGATCAGTCCTACTGTGTTATAGCAGAACTTCCGGGGAGACGGCACAGAGCCTGGGCCGGAAACCAGAAACTGTGAAGGGGCGGAGTTACGCCTTGTTTTCTGTTTTGTAACGGAGATATTCTACAGAATAAAACTCACGCCTGGATGCAGCTTTCAGAAGGGGATTTTAATTGTTTGTGTGTTGCTGCACTGGCCACACAGTGGTCTACTGGTCTACACAGTGTTGATTAGACCTTTACAGACACTGCTGGCCGAGTTGGTGTTCAGCCATTACACCATTCCAGCAACATGATTGGTCGAAAATCAAATATGAAGCTTAAGGAAGTTCACCCAGATTTGAGCTTTGAGTCTGCCATCAGACTTTGGATATTAATCTAAAATCTAAATGGTGAGACTACGTGTAAGGTACAGTAAATAAGAGAGAAAGAAAGATGGTACATTTAGTCAGACTCACTCAGGGCCTGCAGGTCGGCGTGTGTGAGGCTGCAGAGATGCAGGTCAAGGATCTCCAGGCGTGTGAGGAGAGCCAGGTGAGCGGTCAGCTGGCTCAGTCCACCTGACAGGTCTTTATTGCAGGACAGGTCCAACTCACGCAGCGCGGGGAGCTGCTGGAGTGTACCACCTTCAGAGAGACACAACATTGACACACTGTGACTTCGCTGGTTCATGTTCAGAACCGTTCATCTTGATGATCTTTAATTTAATAAATTGATTTAATTCATATTAAACAGCCATTGTTTTCTATTAATAGCACAATAACGCCTTGGTAATTCACTGTTAAACTTTGTCTTGCATATTGCAGAGAATAAGGTCTGGAGCGAGTAGTTATGGTCACTAGTTTCTAGCACACACACACACACACACACACACACACACACACACACACACACACACACACACACACACACACACACACACACACACACACACACACACACACACACACACACACACACACACACACACACACACACACACACATACATACATACAATCTTTCAGCTCTTAAGTCATTTGTTGACACTAACCACTGTCTCTATTACTAAATCAGCGTCATAGTGTTGTACTGCCTTGAAGGAGCAGTAGGCAATATTTCTGTCAAATAACTCAGTCCAAATTATCACATGACTAATAACATTCCAGCAGCTATCTGTAAATACAATGTTCTGCAAAAGATAACTGCATTCTAGTGCCTTATGACTGTGTAGTACTGCTCGTTTAACTCAAAACAATAATAATAATAAAGATGCATGTGGTACCAAGAGACTCGAGGCTTTGAGACGTCAGCCCACAGCCCTGCAGTACCAGCCTAGAGAGGGCCGTGGCGTTGAAGAGCGAAGACGCCAGATGCCTGAACCCTCCAGAGACCGACTCCTTGGTGTCCTCGGCTAGCAGCGGGTTACCGGACACGTCGAGGACACAGAGCTTGGGTAAGCTGCTCACCATGTCCCCTATGGCGGAGAAACGGAGTACATCACAAACTGCGTCATCAATAATCTGTTATGTAAGTATTCATGGTGAAAGTATTCTTGGAGGCCTACACCGCTTGCGTTATTGTCACCAGCTCACCACTGGACAACCCTTCAACTGACCAGGGAGAGCTTCTCTATACTTCCCTGAAATGTGTGACATCACAAGTAGATCTGGACCGGTCATATCCCATACGCATATACACTGAAATGACGGTTAAGGTTTGACCTCAAGAGGGAAGTCGTTGGGGGGGGGGGGGGGGGGTGATGGGATGTGTTAACAAAAAGTTAAAAAGAGTCAAAACAAGTGTATTCCTGAATTTGGACGCTCAGAATCTTTTGCCCCACCTAGTTGAGGGGCATCGTCGGCGGTCAACTGGCAGGCCTGCAGGTGGAGCTCTCTCAGAGAGGGGGGGAGTTTGCCCAGCAGGCCACGCAGACCTCCACCCCCGACCCCCACGTTCCAGGACACCTCCAGCACCTCCAGGAGGGGAACCGACTGCATAGCGTCGCCTTAACAAACCAAAAACAAGGAAATTACACACACACACACACACACACACACACACACACACACACACACACACACACACACACACACACACACACACACACACACACACACACACACACACACACACACACACACACACACACACACACACACACACACACACACACACACACACACACAGCGAGCCTCATTTGATGATGAATGAATATTCATGTCCACACACGCAGCTCACCTAGTGCCGTGATGTCATCAGCATTCAGCCTACAGCTGCAGAGCCGGAGGGTTCTGATCCCGCCCACCAGTTGGAGGTGAGAGGTCAGTGACAAGAGGGAGCAGCCAATCAGATTGTTCCAGGAGAGGTCGACCTCCTCCAGCCGGGGCAGACACTGGAGCAGCGTGGCTGACGAGAGACACAAGAGGGACACAGCAGGAGGAAGTTAAACCCATGAGTTAAATGTTCTCTTTCATCAGGAGGTGTGTGTCCGCAACAAATCTACAGTTCTGTACAGTAGCCCCCCCTTGTGTAAACTCAAGGCAAGGAACGCCGCAAGACGGTGACCCAAATTCTGCATTCATACGTTTTGCTTTTGATTGTGTGTGTGTGTGTGTGTGTGTGTGTGTGTGTGTGTGTGTGTGTGTGTGTGTGTGTGTGTGTGTGTGTGTGTGTGTGTGTGTGTGTGTGTGTGTGTGTGTGCGTGCGCGTGCGTGCGTTCACCGAGCTCCAGCAGGTCTGTGGCGGTGAGGTCACAGTGAGCCAGGTTCAGGCTCCGGCTGTCCGCCTTCTTTCCCAACCTCTGGAGGAACGCGCACAGACGGCCCCATCCCTGGTCCGCCTCCTCCTCCGTCACCTCAGGGACACCTGGGACCACAGGAACCCCAAGGCCTTCACACACCCATCTGACCATGTGGACATCAGCTCCCGACGTCTGATCAGAGGACCGGACTTCACCTTTTATCCCAAGCGACTTACGAGGGAGTGTATCATCAAGATGCAGGATGGGGTCAGCGGGTATCTCGCTCAAGGGTACGGACAGGCTGTGGATATTGGGATTCTACCCCAGAAACCCATTTGGTATAATGTAGTCATGGTGGGATGAACACACCAATCGTGTTTTCGCTGTCTTCTTAAGCAACTCTCTATTTTACACAGATGGCTGCCAAGTCCTCCAGCCACAAGTATAACACAAAGTAGTCATCAAATAACCAGAGTAGATTTGTAACCGGACAGAAAGTGATGTAGGTGGAACGGTATCGGGTATTAATTTATGATTAGAACGTATGTGCACACTTTCATACCTGAAGCATCTGCTCCATCTCGCTCATCTTTACCCTCTGGCTCTCTGGTGTCAGAGATCGAACCTTTTTCTGATGAGGTGAGAGACAGGAAGCGACCTGAGGACTTCCTGTCCGAGGTCGTGCGTTTCCTCCGAATCTGGTTCATGATGACGTCAAGGGGAGAGCGCCTCTGACTCAACTCCCGCCCTTTCTGGCCTGAACATGAAAAGGCATGTTATTTTATAAAGTGTTATTACCATCCATAATTTCCAAATCTTCAACATACACATTATATATAGGCTATTATTTTTTATACAACATTTACACTTAAAAGGACGTCTTTCAAAATTTGATTGTTTTATCTGAAATGCATATTGCATTTGTGTATATTGTACATATATATTATGTGTAGTACGAGTCATGACACACAAGATACGAAACAAGAACAACTCAAATGCAAATAACAAATTGTAAAAACTATACTTTTGTATAACTTTTTCACAAATATATAGTCCAGAGAGAGCCAAATGGGTCAAATGTATTTAGTACTTCAACATTAACATCTTCGAGATATATATATATATATATATATCTATATATATATATATATATATATCTATATATATATATATAGATATATATATATCTATATATATATATATATATAGATATATCTATATATATAGATATATATCTATATATATATATATATATAGATATATCTATATATATAGATATATATCTATATATATAGATATAGATATATATAGATATAGATATATAGATATAGATATAGATATAGATATATCGATATAGATATATATATATATATATAGATATATATATAATATTAGATTCAAATGTATTGTCATTTCACAGCTAATAATAATTAGCATCTAACCTGTATATATATATATATATATATATTTTTTTTTTTTTAAACTATATATATATATACACACACACACAGGTTATATCTTTATATCAAAAGATATAACTCCATAGGAGGAACCCCACCTTCAGAATCCATGTGACCAGCAGTGAAGACCTAGCGGTATTGTGACAGCAGGTGAGCCCTCCCGCTACCTGGAGAGGGATATACACTCAACGGCTCGACGACTGGGGCTTTAACGCAGTTAGGACGCACTTCGGACACTTCAAAGTATTCGGACACCTTCGAACGTCTGTTTTCTCCTTGCGCAGGTATGACCATACGGCGGGGGTCCCGTGCTGCTCAGGTGCCTCATCCCGGAAGCGTGAACACCTTTGGTAAACACTTGTCTGCAGGTAGCGAGGGGGACATGTTTCAGCGACCTCTAGTGTCAGTCAACCTGTAGTGTATGGCGTCACGACTAACGTGACACGTGGTTTACAACAGTACCTGGGTTACGGCAGTGTGGCCGGTAAGCCTTCAGTAAAGACACGTTGTAACAGTATGGTTATTATTCGCATAGAACAACCATTGCCGTTACTGATGCAGTCCAGCCGGACTTTACGTAGCATTAAATACCTGTAACTTGTATTCAAATCCTCCAAATACTACCTACTGTGGTACAGACGAATGCCAACGAAATAAGATTTTCTTAGTGAAACTGTTTCTTACATAACACATTAAGCAGCCGATGTTGTCCTAAGTGACTCACAAGAAGTGCGTTCAACATGGGTAGGTTAGAGAACTACTGGTCACCAGAAGTCTACATAAGTGCATGTCCTTCCTACCAAGCCTCCGAGAGCAGAACCAGTGCTCAGGTAATAGTACAATACAGTTGCCTCCCTAGATTTGACACATTAGGTACATCAAAACATGGGCAAATTACAAATATTGAAGCTTCCTTCTCAAACCTTTTAATAAGTTACGACCCGAAGCATACCGTTTAGGTGTCGTGTTCAGTTCAACATTACACACACCGAGATAGTCTTGTTTGAACACTATGAATCAGTTCAATCAGGGACGCGTTTCCTCCAAATGTATTTTATTAGATCTGAATGAGAACCAAGGACAGCACATCACCTTCCAGCTGCCATCCCCTCAGCTGCTATGGAAACCAGACGCATGTTTTATTGTAAAGGCTCGACGACACCCTATAATTTAGGCAAACATCTAAATGGCAAAACAGGCCTCAGATAATCACATTGAAAGTGTCTGGTAGTCTGTATGCTCTGTATTCGTTTATTAGGAATTAAAATCTGATTAACTTCCCACCTGATCCAATATTTTGTACTGTAATTCAAAAAAAAAAAAAAAAAAAGGCCTTTTCCGACTCTCCACAGCACCCCCAACTGGTCTAAGGTGGCAGGACAGGTGAGAACAGTGAGTTCCATGAGCGCCACCTGTCCCGCTCAGGATATGCAGACAGACATGGCAAGTTTAAACTATTCTTGAGATCTGTCCCTTCTGGCTTCCGGTCTTCCTCCTCTTGTGTAAAATAATAACGAGTGTGATGGTAGTGTTGTCCGGCCGCTAGGAGCTTCACCAAAAACATCCCGGGTTTGGCTCCAGCCCGTCATCAGTCGTCATCCACCGTGGGTGTGATGGTCACACCCCTCCTGATCTGGCCCCAGCCAATCAGACTGCAGGAAAAAAAAATGTTTAATTAATTCAGACGACCCAATGAGTAAACTAGCACGAGGAACGGGCATACCATGTGAAAGCATTTATACTAAATATTTTGGACGGGGTAAAATGACGAAAGCTTGATACTTATTCTATATGCTAGTTGGGATTTTCCTGTTTTGTTTCAAGCATACTTTGTTATCTGGTTATAACATTATGGTCATATTGGGGAAAACATTAGGCTAATACTACAGTAGGCCTAGCGAATATTATGTCAACTGTACAGTTTGATGGCTTCCTGCATGTGTAATGAGGAAACTAAACCCCCCCCCCCCCCCCCTATCCATCTTCAATGCGGCTCACGGCCATTTTCATCTGTTTCAATATATGAGTGACTGTGATGAGTGGGTTTTCTTTAAAATCCTTACAATGGCCGAAGTGATGCTGTAACGTGGTAGGACTGCTGGATCCCAGATTATACGGATATATACACCTGCATGCCCTCGCCATAGCCCCCAAACTCACCGCCAATGTTTCTCCACGCGGCGACTAAGGGCGATCTTCTCTCCGACCTCTGTGCAGACGGGGTTAGTCAGGACGATCTTGGCCAAGTCAGCCTTCACAGCACTGACACGGCCTCCGGTGGACAGAGACCCGATGTTCACCATCAGAACCTCATTTTTAGACAGCTTCTGGACCTACGGGGGTGAGGGACACAGTATGGTTATTAGTTTACCCATTAAAAAGGTTTTGTAGACATTGTCCACATTCAAAGTCTTTTTTTAGTAGTATGCATGTTTTTTTGCTGTATGCAGATTGCCACACTGACATTACTTTGTTTTTAATTGCAGGCAATCAAGTCTATAGATTGTAGGAATCGTGCTCCAGGTTTTTTGTGGCATATTCTAAGCAGATCTCAAGGATTGAGATCAAAACGATTACCATTCATCAAAAAGTATCAAAAGTATATGAACTTTTTTTTATGTATATGAAGACCGGAGACTCACATGAACATTTTACTATTTAGGTCATCAGACCATCCTGTTGTGGCAGCTTCTTACTACTCAACATTAGCAGACTACATTTCCCATGATGCATCTATCTGGACAGCCTACCTTGGCCGCCTTCTTGTCTCCCTCCGTGCGCACTCCCAGCAGCCTCCTCAGCAGGAAGTAGGAGATCTCGAGCTCGGTGAAGATCTCCGGCAGGGCGCCCACTGCACCCAGCACCTGACCCACCATACGATCCGCTCGGCAGAGTGTGGGGTCAATCTTTGTGCCCACACCTGAGAAAAGGCCAAGGGTCAAGGTTAGGGTTGTGTGCTTAGAATGGATTCATTTTGTTTTTTCCTTCAGATTTCTTTTTAAGGGTGGATCCCCTTTCAGAAACCAATTACAATCCTAGCCACATATTACAATTCATATCAGTATGTGTTGTCTACACATTTTTGGATATTTTCCTTGGATGGATACACATCCATGTAGGTAAACAATCTTTAGGAAGTTATATCTTTTTATATCAATTCAAACAGAGTCAAGATTTAAACAATGACATGATGTTACCGATTAGGCCTCCGGGGGCAGCATACTGCAGGTCATTGTGCTCGGCGAACAGGGACACGATCTTGGAGAAGATGGGCTTGCACATCAGCTTGCCCTCATGGTCTTTGGACACGATGCCTGGACGCACCTCCAGCTCCTGGCCCACCTGCCCATGGAAGAACCAGGAGGTTGGTTGTCAAGGTTACAGAGAGCATTCACCCTTTGGAAGGGGTCGAAACTGGTTGTGGTTCAGCAGAGTGAAGGCCCTGGATGAGTACTAGAAGTTCTCGAACGCGTGCTCGTATCATACTGAAACGGTAATAGAGTAACAGTGCACGTAACATTGTCGTGGTGTGTGCCTCTAAGTGATGGTGAGATTTGACTGCCCGTTCAGAGCTCTTACCTTGAGTACGCCCTTGAGGATACTGCCTCCAGCCACGCCTCCCTTCAGGTCATCCACCTCACAGCCAGGCTTGTTCACGTCGAATGATCGGATCACTGAGGCACAGTCGCCAATGGAGGAGTTAGAACCATTACATTACATTTTACATTTAGGGCATTTGGCACTTATCCAAAGCGACTTACAAGGTGTACATTAGCTGAAGCAGACAATAGCATAACCCTGAAGTACGCAAACATAAAAATAGAGCAGTTCACAAGTATTCCACCACATTTAACAACTTAAAATGGGGCTGGGCAATAACTCAATATTACCATTTATCATCTTATGGTGTCATTAAATTTACATTTAGGGCATTAAATGAAAGACTTATTGTGATACCCAGTTTCATAGTATCAATTAAATACAATAAGATACATCCATAAAATGATCTAAAACTTGTTTTCCTTGAATAGATAAACTAGTGTTTGTCTGATTCCACACTTTAGATTTCCATAAACACTTCAATGACCCTCACCTAGACAACAAAGGCATTTTGAATTCATAGTGGCATTTGGTTTGCTAGTAATGTGAACTTTTCCTATTGCATCATCATATATTAGGTGGCTGTGTGCGTCGTTCCTACCGATGAGCCTGGGCTCGGAGGTGAAGTCTCTGATGGGAACGGGGATCTTCTTGACGATGTACTCACACACCACCTCAATGTTGTACTTCAGCTGGGCCGAGATGGGGATGATGGGTGCTCCCTCTGCCACCGTGCCTGCAGGGAGGGACAGGGGCACAGCTCAACACCCTGGAACACTAAAGTCCACTGGACCCGACTGGTTTGAATGGTATTGTGTCGTCATTAAAAGATAAACTTATCATGATACCCGGTTTCTATTGTAAAGTCTGCCATGTTCAACCATTATATTCGTCTTTGTATTTTTCTTCTGCATTTCCCAATGTGAAGGTATTACACCTACTGTGAACCAGTAATCATTTAGTTGACTAATACTTTGTAAACAACACTTTATCATTGATGAAAACGAGACGATAACTAAATCTAAATACATTTCTGACGACAAAAACTACGACCAAATCTATTGACACTTGTCAACGAATGAAAACAAAATTATATATGGATAACTTTCACATTTTATGTCAAGGAAAACGCTTTATAAAACACGATAATAATCCAAAATACAAACCTTGCGACATTGGCATGCATAGCAAGTGCTTTCCTTTAAATTAATACAACCAAATATAACTGTTTTATTCACTGCCATTCACTTCCAAATCAACGACGCCCATGTCATTGTCAAGTTGACGTTTAGTTCCATGCACTAACGGCATTGTTGTCCATCATTTGTCATCGTCATATTGAGACAGTTTGACAGGGTAAGGGGTCCACACTCACCCTGAACAAAGGCCAGAATCTGCTCGTACTGCTCCTTGGCCTGGCTCTCCTTGACCAGGTCGATCTTGTTCTGCAGGATCAGGATGTGCTTAAGCTTCATGATCTCGATGGCGGCGAGATGCTCCGAGGTCTGGGGCTGGGGACAGGACTCGTTGCCCGCTGGAGAGCAGAACAAAACGTGGTTAGGGAGGCTGGATGTGGTCAGGGTCCCTTACTAGTCAGGGGGTATTTTAGTTAAAGCTTTGTTTATGTACTGTTGCAGTCTACCGTTTCAGTGTGGGCTGTAATGTGAGTTTTGCCACAGGAAATGATGTGCGACATAAACATAACTTAATAATTAACCTTAAAGTATTGCTTTTTGAGCTTTTTTTGAGTTTTTTAAAGGTTCACCGGAGTGGGGATGATTTATAACCACTCAGTTGACCCATTTAGTCTAAGTACACCTCACAGAGGAAGAACCAAGTGAACACTAAAGTAAAATAGGCGACAGCGTGAGGTTTCATCAAGGACCTCCCAGAAATAAAGTATTTTTAGTTTTACTGTTGATAAAATGAGTGGCAAATAAATGCATTACCACCTTAGCTATTCCACCCTCAAACAAAGGACAAGGACTTCAGCCATCATGTTTGCGTACATTTGAGTGGCAGAGCTCTAGAGCCACACGTAGTCAAGTCAAGTAGTTCCCACAGCGAGAGGACTCACCGATTAAGAGAAGGGCTGCGTCCATGACAGCAGCGCCGTTCAACATGGTGGCCATCAAGATGTCGTGACCAGGACAGTCTACAAATGACACATGTCTGGAGGGGAGGAAGGAAATAAAGAAAGAAGGATAGATTTAATTGTTTAACTTGACTAAGGCCAACTAAAATTGGAGCAGTCCGTCTATGTATGCATGCACGCACGTTCTTCAATTTCCTCGTCAATCGTTTATCCAATCGACCTTACACTTGGCGGGTGTATTGCTGAGGACCCAAGGAAGCCCAGTGTTGCTTGGATGCTTCTCCGGCAAGCAGCAACACCGGAGGCCAAGCTTCCCAACAGGTAGGTTTTGAACGGTCACTGCACTAGTCCCCTGCTCCTCCGTGTGTCTTACCTGACCAGCTTGAAGTTGCCCTTGGTGCCAGGGATGTCTGTGGGGAACTCATCAGGAGTGCTGCTGCCACAGGATCTGTAGCATTCAGGCCGGGGACAGCTGGGGTCGTCCAGCTTGTACACCTGGCAATAACAAATATGGAGGGTCAGTGACACAAGGCGAAGGGGGGGCATTGAAGATAATAAAGAGATAAACAGATAGGGTAGATGGATGAATAAAATGAAACCCAATAAACGGGTCAGGCTCGACAAGAGGTTACAAAAAAAGCATTATTACCATGTTTTACCTCAATAGTAAAAGTGACATAATACTTGATTATGACATACATAAACATTCACAGCAAAATTACAATAAAGAATGAATAAAATATTCCAATGACCAGGGTCAGACCAGAAAAAGACCAAACTTAACATGCATCACGTTCCCATATAAAATACATGGCAACATAATACATTTGATGCATGTAATTACCCTACTCTGGACGTGAACATGGTATGATCCTAGTCTACATACAGCCATAGAACACAAGAGCCACATAGACAAGCTTACTTTGGCGTTGGCATATCCTAGCTTGATGGTAATGTTCCTCTCAAGCTCGTTCTTGAAGCGGACAGTGTGGACACCAGAGATGGCCTTGACCACTGTAGACTTGCCGTGAGCCACATGGCCGATGGTGCCTGGAGAAGAGCAGGGTGAATGAAGGGTGAGTGAATCAGGAGAAATGACTCAAATAAGGAGCGACTCCGAGCAGAACAGGAAATAATGCACTTGATTTTCAACATTAACATTCAAATCAAAAGGAGTGATAAAAGCTGCCATATGTCAGGGAATGTACACAGGCTCAGTACTGGTTGGTGCTGCAGCTTCAATGCAGCAACTATATACAAGTAGTCGTATATAGTAGCTTAGTATATAGTCATGTTTAAACGCAAAGTGAAGAAGAAACTGAGGCTATGAATGCAGTTCCTTACCAATGTTGATGGTCGCCTGTCTGCTGATGATCTCTCGCGAGAGGGGAGTCAGTTTTGACACATCCTGATATGATGGAAAAAGACCTCCGTCAGGAGAAGTATGGAGAACTACAAAACCGTAATATATGACTATTATATTATATATTAATTCCCGTATAACGGACCGTTTCATCTCACATACGTAAACGCTACTAATTCAACGGCTGAAGCTCGACTGATAGTTCAGGATCGATTCTAATGTATTGTCAGTACAGAGAAAATAATTTAGCATTTAACCAGAGTGTAAATGTTGCAGTTAAGTGCATGGTAATATATAATGTACAGTTTACAGTTGCTAAAAGACAGCCTATGTATAAAATACACACACACACAGGTAAGTAAGTATACGAATTTAACAGGTAGTGATCAGGGGTATGCAGTTATGAAAAGCAGGATGAATATATAATCGTATAAACAGCAGGTGGTGAGCAGGGATATGCAGTTATGAAAATAAATGACGAAAAGCAGGATAAATATATATATATATATATATAAATATATATACAGTAGGGATAAAACACCCTAGACTAAAAAAATATATCCTAAGTGAGAGAAGCCAACACTGATACCATGTTACATGTCAAGCCTGTCATGGTTCGATACGACCTAATAGTGTATTATTGATAAGTTATCGATACAGTAAGTGTCCTTTGTTTCAGAAAACAGGGAGTCTGGTAAAACCCGTCGGTCTGCCAGTGAACCACAAACTGAAATCACCAACAAACTAAAAGAGAGAAACCTCACCCAACGTCAACCTCAACACCTAAATATATTAACTTGGACGAAGATGGTTATAAATTAAACTATATATAAAATCGACCTATAAGTAATGAATTAGCGGCATGGTCCCCCATGCAGGAAGCGTGTTCCAGCGGCTCAACCTAGCAGCGAGCAGGGCCCATAGCCGTAGCCCCCCGTCAGCCCGCTACGACGCCTTAACCCGAAAGAAATGTCCCGTTATTTGGTTGATTTGTTGTGTGAATATTGGACCACTATTATACACAGAGACGCGAAGTAAAAGGAATCCCCCGACGTACCAGAGTACTTAGATCTTGCTTGGAAAGATGAGGCTGTCCCAGCGTTGTACCCGACTCGTCCCCCGCCATCTTGAACCAAAAAGGATTGGAGGGTTTTCCGGCGACCGCCTGATTGATTTGCTATATACACAAAAAATAATATGACTCTCTCACATTTCGGGATTAATAGTCTGAAAATTGTGTGTATACTATTCGGTATTTATACACGGTGTTGTATAAGTAATAATAATAAAAAACATGAATGCTTTTCATTCAATAATCTGAGAAAAGAAAAGAAAACCGGGGTCCTTTTACAGTGGATGATGCAACGTTTTTATCTTAAATCCTTCTGATCATGACATCGATACTAATATCTTGTATTTGACTCCCGTGTGAAGGAATCCATCGATCTATACACGCGTTCGAGTAGTTTTGTGTCGTTGATACTTAATTCATAGTCAAATAAACGAAACCAAGAACTATCCAGCTATAGCTATTGGGTCCGTCGTGTAGTGATTACGTCATCTGACGTGACGTTTGTAGTCCATACCGCAATGTGTAGTTTAATTAAGACAACCGTTCAATTTAGGCAGACGGTGATGGTGTAATTGGTGCGATGCGATATTAAATATTTAAATCAATAGCAAAAACGTTGGATGGGAGTTAAAGTATAAAATGTAGGCCTACTGTGGTCATAGTCAATATTGTTCCCTATTTAAGTGTCGTGGAGTATTTTCACGTTAATAAAATAAAACACATCTTTACAATTAAAAGTTATTACGGCGTTGACATTAACACGTTTTGTAATTGGGTCTGTTTGAAAACATGGCGGAAAAACATCATTCAGTATAATAGAAAAAATAGATATGGTTGTGCTATCCATTGAAAGATATTTATTCCACATACACATGTTTCATGTTTTGAGCTTCTTAATAAAACTGTAATGTGCTATTATATAGTCCTATTATTCAAGATTCAAGATTCAAGATTCAAGATAACTTTATTTATCCCGAGGGAAATTAAGGTGCAACAGTTGAAACAAGGGGAATAAATGCACACAAAAATATACTAATACCTAAAAGCTAAAAACTAAATAACAAACTAACTAAACAAAACTAGTATAAACAAAATATAACTAAATTAACTCTAAATGAAATCTAAATGTATTGATAGATGAATTGCACAATTTACAGTATTATTACAGTAATACGTAGGTATATACAATACACAACAATACGTATAGTGCAAATTGGCAGTAATAAAATATTAATAAATAACTCAGATGAATACTGAAAAAGTGACATGTGAAAAGTGAAAAGTGAAAAGTGAAATAGAATTGACAGTGCAAAATTACAGTGAAAGGATTTACAGTGCGTTGACCAAAAAAATATAATAACAATATGTACCTTATTATATGGTCAGTGAACCAAGACCACTGGACTAGACTAACGATACAACAATGACGCATTATGTGGTGTAACGTAATATGCATCCACGCCACGAAATGAATGAAATATTAATAATAATAATAATAATAATAATAATAATAATAATAATAATATAATAATAATAATAATAATAATAATAAATAATAATCATAATCATAATCATACAGGTAATTCAGACCCAACAAGTTAGGATGTTCAGGATGGAGGTTTCAACGTGTCAGCAGATGACAGGTGCCATGTGTCCCATATCTGATTGTTATTATGAATGTCACACTTCCAGTAGCAGTGGGATATTATTACATCTTTATTTAATGAGTGATTTTAATGAGTTAAACCATGATCATCTCTGTGTTTGACGGACAGGTGGTCTAATGAATGGTTTAATGAGTTGAGCATCTCCTGGTTTGACGGACAGGTGGTCCCTCACTGCACTGCACAACGCCCTTCACTTCCGTCCGGAAGGGAAATGACGCCACAGTGCAGAAAATGGCGTCCAGACAGAGCACTGACTGCTGATGTTTGCTACCCTTTTAACTCAGAGACAGAGAGTTTAGGCGCCTCCGGGGTGGGGGGGGGAGGAGGGGGGACAGCCGATGGAAGAGCTGGCAATGCACTTCAGCCGTCCGTTTTCCTGATTCCGGAATCAAACCCGCAACCCATGTCTGCAGGAGCTGCCTGGCCGACGAGGGGTTGTGGAGAATCGCAGCGCCGAGGTGAGACGGGATGAGACGAGCAGCTAGCTAGCTGACAGCTCAGACACCTCTCTGTTGCTGTCTGCTGCTCATTAGATTACATTAGATTAGGTTCTAGTGTATTCTATTTCATTGTCACGGCTCCCCAGATGGCTCCATTAATACACAAAGCCACTGTCGAGCTCTAAATTCGGTTCTTCCATTAGGATAACGTTATAACACTGAGTGTCCTGGTGGCATGCCTTCTCTCCAGCCCATAGGACCGGTACCAGGGTTATTTGATTTAATTTCCCGCTGACAGGTGGTTGGTTGGGCGTGATTTACTATCCTAGTATTCTGACAGGGTTAGGGTTAACACTCAGGCTCCAGTGTCATCCTCGAAAGCTAAGTGGACTTTAACGTGACTACACGTATCTGACACGCTCTGTCCACTCAATTAGCATTTGTAAACAAGCCCGTTTACTGACACTGAGACTGACACTATACACATACAGACACTATACACATACAGACACTATACACATACAGACACGGTACACATACAGACACTATACACATACAGACACTATACACATACAGACACGGTACACAGATAGACACACTGTACACAGACAGAGACACGGTACAGAGACATAGACACTGTACACAGACAGAGACACTACACAGACAGAGACACTGTACACATACAGAGACACAGTACAGAGACAGAGACACTGTACACAGACAGAGACACTGTACAGAGACACTGTACACAGACAGAGACCCTGTACACATACAGACACGGTACACAGATAGACACACTGTACACAGACAGAGACACGGTACACATATAGAGACACGGTACAGAGACATAGACACTGTACACAGACAGAGACACGGTACAGAGACACTGTACACAGACAGACACGGTACAGAGACATAGACACTGTACACAGACAGACACTGTACACAGACAGACACTGTACACATACAGAGACACAGTACACAGACAGAGACACTGTACACAGACAGACACAGACAGAGACACTGTACAGAGACAGAGACACTGTACACAGAGAGACACGGTACAGAGACATAGACACTGTACACAGACAGAGACACAGTACACATACAGAGACACTGTACAGGGACAGAGACACTGTACACAGACAGAGACACTGTACACAGACAGAGACAGAGACACGGTACACAGACGGAGACACGGTACACAGACTGCACACGCTTTCTCACCTGCTGGTTTTTGTTTCATGTCCACCTGGGAACAGAACATGGGAAACACAAACACAGGACATGTGAGCGTCCCCAAAGCGCGCTACCAGTCAAGCCTGTGATTTGTCAGCCGGCTCTAAAAGGTAGGCTTCATTCAAAACTCTTTAAGTTCACACCTTCACCATGGCGACCCCCCCCCCCCCCCCCCCCCCACCCCCATTATCATCTTTCATCTTGTTTTCTGACGTGTCATTTGGTCCAATCACTTCTCATGGTAGACTAGGGCACATTCTCAGTGCTCTCATGCTCTTGGGCGCTTGTTGTCATCACAAGGAATTGAACAATGCAAATGTGACTTAAAATGTAATTAGAAAAATGATATCTTTATTATTTATTTGTTATATATTTTATTTAGGCCCTTTTGGGGGTAGGAATTCAAATACACGTACCAAGTATGTAGTGTTACTTCTGTATTGAAGTATATGGAGACTTGGTGGATTTGTTATATGTATTTAATGTATAAGCTACATGGCAATGCATTGTTTTGAAAATGTAAAAATGTAAAACTGTAACTCTAAGCATGCGTGTTTATTGGCCTTTTGACCATATCCTTGATGTGTATAATGTACAACGACCACTGTATTGCTTTCTTGCTGACTGGCTGATGATCAAGCTGTAGTGAATCGGTTGTGTGTCGGCCCTGTTTAGGTGATTGCTGTCAGAAAAAGGAACTTGTTAGAATCTACCGGATACAAGGGGCACCGTCCTCTGATTGGCTCAGACAACCCCCTCTGACATGCCCGTGGCCAATCAGAGGTGAGTGCTGATTCTGCAATGTAATTTGCTCTGTGAGGGTGTAAACAGTTGTGTATGAGTAAGTCTCTGTGCAGATAGTACATTAATTTGCCCCTTCTGTTATATAAATTAAGATTTCTGTGTAACGAAAGGTTAGCAATAATAAAAATAATTGTTACACAGTGGTTATTATTTAGTTTAAGTGATGGTGCTTGTGGTAGCCTGACCAGGCCATGCCTGCCTTTCTTTGTTTGCGGCCCCAACAAGGCCTAAGCCCCTCTTTTGTACTGAGAAGAGCCGCGTATACGCTTGGAAGCCGAAGGGGAAATCTGCTTGTTTTGGACTGAATTGACGGGAAAAAAATGCTGAATGTCCCCATGTCAGCCCAACTCCAGAGCTTGCAGGGATTGGGTTTTAGCAGCCCAGATAAAAACAAATCCCCAACTGTCTGTACTGCAGTTGGGGGTCATCTAATCTAATCCAGTCTTAAGCCATGGTTTGCGGGGTCCATACTTATCCTGAAGTAAACTGTAGCCTCAATCAAAACCATTGTTTCATACTGTTGGTGTCACATGGCATGGAAGGGTAACCTAGCCTTACATTAAAGCCAAACCCATGGTTTAGCTTTCCGTGTTGCTTGACGTGAGCTTTTGGTATATGCCCGGTGTCTCACCATCTCTGCAGAAGACCGGTTCCTCAGAAGTTGTGATGCAAAAGACCTCAAGCAAATCCACTTTGCACCCACATAGTCCACAGAGTTGCAATAACATTAATAATGTGTTTGGACGTAGATGGTGCAGTTTCAGCAGTTTGGTCCAGGGAAAGCAATTGTGATGCAGAGGTCTCTGCCCCCTATACTCTCTCCCTGTCTCATTAACGGTTGATCAATGCTGGTATCTGATTTTGGTGCCAGGTGTGCTATGTCCGGGGGGGATGTGGAGGTGTACCTGTCCCAGGTGCATGATGGGAGTGTGTCGTCCGGGTTCCGGGCGTTGTACGAGGAACGGCTACTGCTGGACGTCACACTGCTGATAGAGGAGCACCATTTCCAGGTCTCACTCACTCATACAAAGGGATCTCTGGTGTTTGCTCTGATCCTTAACAATGTCATGATAAAACATAATATACCATACCTTTTAATAAATGCATCACATGTCCCCATGTCCAAACCAAGATGTGTAAAAATAATGTCAAAAAGCTCTGTGGCTTACATTTCAAAATAATATGCATTTAAAGCCATGTGTGTGAAGTGAACAGTAGCGAGGAGGGTAGTGGAGCTATGTTGAATGAATGCCCCTCTCCCTCGCCGACCTCCAGGCCCACAAGGCCCTGCTGGCCACCCAGAGCGACTACTTCCGGGTCATGTTCACGGCCGACATGAGGGAGCGGGACCAGGACCAGATCCACATGAAGGGGCTGACGGCGGCCGGCTTCGGTCACGTCCTGCGCTTCATGTACTACGGCTCACTGGAGCTCAGCATGCCCACGGTCCAGGAGATCCTGCAGGTACACACACACACACACACACACACACACACACACACACACACACACACACACACACACACACACACACACACACACACACACACACACACACACACACACACACACACACACACACACACACACACACACACACTGGCTGAAGGGAGCTACGTGTGTGTGTCTGAAAGTACCGTCCACGCATCGCTTGAATCGAAGAGTCAGTCAATCGACCGTCAGTCGGCTTGCTTATCTGCTTCAGAAAGTCACACTCAAAAATTGAAAGAATCACAATTTTTATTTTTTTCTCAGTTTAGTCTTGTGTATTCTTTAACTTTCTGTGTTTTGTATATATCTATATACATATTTTTTCCTTGTATGGACAATATTATGGACTGAGGATAAGCCACCAAGCTAGTCCGAATCACTTGATGAGACAATGATGAGAAATCATAAAGTCCCCCCCCCCCCTCTTCCTGTTTCTGTATCCTGGTCCACTTCCTACATCCTGTCCTACTTGCTGCTTCCTGTCCAGGCGGCCATGTACGTCCAGCTGACGGAGGCGGTGGAGTTCTGCTGCTCCTTCCTGCTTGCCAAGATCTGTCTGGAGAACTGCGCCGAGGTCATGCGTCTGCTGGAGGACTTCAGCGTGGGCGTGGAGGGCGTCCAGGAGCAGCTCGACAACTTCCTCCTCCACAACTTTGTCCCGCTCATGAGCCGCCCCGACTTCCTGTCCTACCTCAGCCTGGAGAGACTGCAGGTGGGTGTGGTGTGTGGGAAGTGGGCTAGGCTTACCAGCCAGGTCATCTCCCCTGGTACTAAATCGAACCAATCAGAAACTCTTACCATTGTACGGTCTTCTTAAAGGTACTCTGTGAAAGTCTCATGACTGACCCCTTTGGCCATAACGTGAACTGCACCACCTTCTCTTTGTCGATGGACTACTTGATGGCGTTGGGGTCGGAGCCCGTCGCTTGGTTGTTGACGGGTCCATTTCATGGCAGCTAACTACACAATAATAGGAAGTGGCTAAAGCTAGCTCTCCTTTCTAAACCAGGGCACTCGGGAATGCGCTTAGACGTCACTTCCTTCCTTTTTCCTGGCAAATCCTTCCCGGGTTCAGTAATAATAAAATCTGATCACAGGCTGTTCTACCCAATGGAGAGAGACTCAGGGAGGGTCTCATTTATTAAGTTTAATTGTTCATATATTGGCAATTTAAAGCAATTTATGAATGTAAAATCCTACACATAGTCCTTTTAAGGTTTGATGATCTTGCAATACTTGATTGGCTATGATGGTCATTTTGGATTAATAATGACGATATCTAATAGGACATTGTCTTCAGGTCAGAAGACACCGGTTTGTTTGAGAATGGTTTAAGCAAGCAGAGCAGGTGATACGTGCTGACGTGTCAGAGTGTGTGGCTGGTTTAACCCGTGCTCCTTGATTGGCCAATTTTTACCAGTTTTACCCAGAGTCTAATCACCCTGACTCAGGCCAGGTGAGGCACCAGCCACCAACCACACACACACACACACACACTCCACAGCCACCTTTCAAATGCACCTTCACAGTTGAATCCCTCCTGCATGTTTATCAACCAAACCCCTCCTCCTCAAACAGGCGTACCTTGAAAGCGATTCGCTAAGCCGCTTCCCCGAGATCGAGCTCTACGAGGCGGTCCAGTCCTGGCTCCGTCACGACCGGCGCCGCTGGAGACACACTGACACCATCATCCAGTCCGTCCGCTTCTGCCTCATGACCCCCGCCAACATCTTCGAGAAGGTGAGGTTCTGGGTGTTTTTGGATCTCAAGCCCACTTGGCAAACGTGTTGCGTTTCGCCTGATACAAAAAATACTGTTGAACTACATCAGGTTCTTTACAGGAAGCACAAAACCCCAAATGCTTGCCTCTCAAACACCTCCGTATTGATTGCGGTACGAGGATGCGTAACGCACACTACTGGGCTCACAATGCAATTCCTCTTCCTCCTCGGGCAGGTGAAGACGTCCGAGTTCTACCGCTACTCGCGACAGCTGAGGCAGGAAGTGGACGAGGCACTCGCCTACTTCCACGACATCAACCAGCAGCCCCTGGTGGACACGCGGGCAAACCGCATCCGCTCGGCGCGGCCACAGACCGCCGTCTTCAGGGGCATGATCGGACACAGCATGGTCAACAGCAAGATCTTGCTGCTGCACCGACCCAAGGTGTCTGGAACCTTGGTCTCCTTCCGGTCACTGGTGGCTTTTCGTTCATTGATTGTACCCCTATGTAACAATAGAGCCCTCTTTATCGCCTGAGTGATGTGACAAAAGCTACAAACTACGAAGCTATGCGTATTTGTGTTGTGAAAGTCTGTTGCGGGTCTTCGTTCAACCGATCTTGATTGATATAGCTGCTTTTTGTGCACGACAGAAATCCCAAAGTGCTCAAAGCAGGATTTATAGGCAGTCCGCGCACGGCCGTGGTGTTTATAGTCTCCGCTTGGTCGTAACGTTTCTGTGGACGGGCGGAGCTAGTACGAGATACTGGGTAGGTGTGTAAATGGATACGGCCCTCTGTGTTATGATCAGTTAACGTTTTGTTCAATCCTATTGTCCGTCACTTTCATATTAAGAGTTATGGATGGCCACCTACTCCTCCCTCCCTCTCTCTCTCTCTCTCTCTCTCTCTCGTCCCCCCTGGCTCGGCTGTAGGTCCGTGAACTAACCCGCGCTGCGGCGTCTGTGTTTTGGGACCCCCAGGTGTGGTGGGAGCTAGAAGGGCCGCAGGTGCCGCTGCGCCCCGACTGCCTGGCCATCGTCAACAACTTTGCCTTCCTGCTGGGCGGCGAGGAGCTGGGCCCGGACGGGGAGTTCCACGCCTCCTCCAAGGTGTACCGCTATGACCCCCGGCAGAACTCCTGGCTGCGCATGGCCGACATGTCGGTGCCCAGGTGGGTGTTGGGCGGTGTTTGTGGGTCTTTAGGGTGCAGGAAGTGGACCGGCACACGGGGAGTGGAGAGATAATCCTTAGTCCATATTATTGTCCATAAAGGACAGCGAATACCCCAAATTTCATGCCATGGAAAGTGAGAAGTACTAGGGTCAACCTGAACTCAAACTTAAGATCTACGTGAGTGTGACTTTGTGATGCAGTTAAAGTGGTGAAATTGTTACAAATTCGGCATCAAGATTCAAGATTATTATTTGCCATATACAACAAGTACAATGGAATGCTTACTCCCCATTCCCTCCCACAGTATGAATTTTCTAAAACACTATACTAAAAAGAACAATAAAGTGACGATGGATGATATATACATGTGTTGAATTGTACAAAAAGCATTTAAAAAAGCATTTTAAAGTGCCAGTGGTGCAGCATCATCATGAACACAGTGCAGTACGGTGCAGAAGCTATAATGAGTCCAGAAAGTCCAGCAAAGTAAGATAGTGTAACGTCATATGGATGACAATGTTATGATAGTGGCAATCACACAATCACTCAACGAGACGGGGTGACACGGTTAGGCCGTTCCGCTTCATTGTTGATCAAATGATCTCCGAACGAGTGAAATGACGAAGCGTCCGCGCGGTTTTTCTTTTTCCCTTCCAGGTCGGAGTTCGCCGTGGGCGTGATCGGGAAGTTCATCTACGCGGTGGCGGGGCGCACGCGGGACGAGACCTTCTACTCCACTGAGCGCTACGACATCACGGAGGACCGCTGGGAGTTCGTGGACCCGTACCCCGTCAACAAGTACGGCCACGAGGGCACAGTGCTCAACGGCAAACTCTACATCACCGGCGGCATCACCTCGTCTTCCACCTCCAAGCAGGTGTGCGTGTTCGATCCCGGACGGGAGGTGGGCGGTGGAGGAGGAGGAGGCACATGTGGTGGTGGTGGTGGTGGAGGAGGAGCAGGTGGTGGTGGAGGAGCAGGTGGCTGTGGTGGTGGAGGAGGAGGAGCAGGTGGCTGTGGTGGTGGAGGAGGAGGAGCAGGTGGCTGTGGTGGTGGAGGAGGAGGAGCAGGTGGCTGTGGTGGTGGAGGAGGAGCAGGTGGCTGTGGTGGTGGAGGAGGAGCAGGTGGCTGTGGTGGTGGAGAAGGAGGTGGAGCTGGTGGGGGTGGAGGAGGTGGCTGTGGTGGTGGAGGAGGAGCTGGTGGCTGTGGAGCTGCTGGTGATGGGGAAGGAGGAGGTGGCTGTGAAAGAAAAGGAGGAGGAGGAGGAGTGGTTTGTAGCGGTGGGGGTGGCTGCGGGGGAGGGTCGGGTGGGGCGGAGGCGGCCAGGAGCCGTGCCGGCCGTAGCCCGCTCCTCCCCGGCGCGCACGCCAACTGCTGGGAGAACAAGTCCAAGATGAACTACGCCCGCTGCTTCCACAAGATGATCTCGCACAACGGCAAGCTGTACGTGTTCGGCGGCGTGTGCGTGATCCTGCGGGCGTCGTTCGAGTCGCAGGGCTGCCCGTCCACGGAGGTGTACGACCCCGAGACCGACGAGTGGACCATCCTGGCCTCCATGCCCATCGGCCGCAGTGGCCACGGGGTGGCGGTGCTGGACCGACAGATCATGGTGCTGGGCGGCCTCTGTTACAACGGCCACTACAGCGACTCCATCCTCACCTTCGACCCCGAGGAGAACAAGTGGAAGGAGGACGAGTATCCCAGGATGCCTTGCAAACTGGACGGCCTGCAGGTGTGCAGCCTCCACTTCCCGGAATATGTGCTGGAACACGTGAGGCGCTGCAGCTGAGGTCTGCTCCATGCCGCCCCCCCCCCCTACCCCTCCCTTCTTTTTTTAAACCAATGGAAAAAGCCTATTTTGTGAACTGGCTTATCCCACTTGAAAGATGAGGCTTGGAGTGTTTGACACACCGCTGTGTTCACACAGGCGTGTGTCCACACTCCAAATCAAATCCCCAAGATTGTAAAAGATGAACAGGAGTTTAAACCAGAGAGAACTGCAAGTGATCAAAAGTCAATTTGGGAGGTGGTCAGAATGAGTCGTCTAGGGTGTATAAGGTCGGGGGGGGTTAAGTTTTTCCTATTGTACTACTCACGCTCAAAAACACACTGGAGACTGTCCACTCAAACGTTTTTCAAATGTGCCCTTGGTTGATGGAGCATGGCACCTGGTGTATTTTGTAAAGAGTCGGGTGCAGGCCAAAAAGGCTGTTCCTGGCAGCACTACAGGAATAATGTTGGTTTTTTAAATCAGGGTGCACTTCTTTTGTCACACAGGCAGAAATGAACTTGAAGGGTCTGGATTTTGGCATCCATATGTTTTTAAGTAGAGGGGAATGTACAGGATTGCATAGAATCTCTAAGAAAAAAATGAAAACTATAATCAGTTATTTATGATTACATAAAGTCCTACCTGTTACTCAATATATGGAGACGCCAAATATTGGGAATGACCTGTAATGCGTAGTTCAAAACTTTGTAGACAATATAGCTTACAGGGTCAGCTGTCATTCAGATATATGTAGACAAAACAAAACGGCACTATATTACCTAGTTGATACCTAAAAATATGAGGCAGCTTATGACCGTAAAGGATGTGCTTCAGACGTCTGCAGTCCGAGCATCAGCGTATGTAAACACGTCTGAAAAATGGCTTCCAATGCGTGTTGGTCCCCAGCACTATTTCATCGGCTCTTGTTTATCCACGATGCTGTCCTCCCTTTCACTGTCCGTTCCACCGTGCGTACGCGTAGTATCTGTTCACACACACACACACACACGTCTGATTGTGTGGGGCATTCGGATCAGGCGTCTGTGAAAGAATGATCAGATAGGAAGGAGAGTGGTGGTTAGAGGCTCTTCTTCTCCCCTCTCCTCCTCTCTCCCTGGTGGGGAGTGATGGCTGTACCAGGCCAGCTGCTGATCTGTAATGTGCCACAGGGGTCATACGAGGTGAAAATCACTTAAGCTCTTGATTTTGTTTTTTATTTTTGTAGGGTGAAACCTCTTATTATTGTTGTGAACTCAACCCACTGTCCCTCAATGCTGCTTAGTGCTTATTTTCCTGAGCATTTAATTTATCAACGTCTTCATATGTTTTTGTTTTTTTGTAAACGTATTTTTGTTTTGTTTAGCGCTGTGGTCGGATGCCGTGCAGGATCGCGGCGTCCCTACACGCCGCCTCAGACTGAACGTGTGTGTGTGTGTGTGTGTGTGTGTGTGTGTGTGTGTGTGTGTGTGTGTGTGTGTGTGTGTGTGTGTGTGTGTGTGTGTGTGTGTGTGTGTGTGTGTGTGTGTGTGTGTGTGTGTGTGTGTGTGTGTGTGTGTGTGTGTGTGTGTGTGTGTGTGTGTGATACCCCTCTAACATCTCAGCTAACCCCCCACCACCCCCCCCCAGTGAAATCCACCACACTGGCAGCGGTTGGTGCCACCTTCTATCCTCTATGCCAGCGTATATCAAAACAACTTTGGGGGGGGGGTCGAGGCCACCCAGTTGGAAGCACAGAACACTCACTCTCTGGAAGGATCACGGATTGAGTGGCGGGTGTGCCGTCGCTTCTGGCCAGACATGATGAAATGGGTCTTTTGGGTGCCGTCACGGAAGCGTTTAGTGACCCCTGCTCTATGCCAACCTCCTGATGACGGGTCTCTCTGATGATGTCATCGTTTGACTGGCCCCATGTACACTACCCTACTAGGTAGGGTCAACCTCCCATGCGGAAAAAAACCAGCACATTGTTATAATAATATGATCATGGGAGTGTTGTAGAGGGGAGAGAGTAAACCCAGATGGGACAAATAATTAGAAGAGCTGTGGGGGTTTCTCCCATCTATAACCTCCCCAAGTGTTTACATGCTGAACACTTTCGGACCTTTATTTTTTTTTTTATATATTGTGTCTCACATTCCCGCCATTCTATGTTGGTTTACTTTTTTTATGAGTCTACCTGAAAAGGGCTACACCGTTGAACACTGACACAGTATTTCCCAGTGTTGCAGGTGTCCTGATGCTAGTCCTATATTCCCCTTCCCGGCTATGCAGCAAGTGTCACGTTTGTTTTGCTTCTGCTTTTGCATCCAAAGAGAGAGAGAAATTCATTTTTTTACAGTTTGTGTCCATTTGTGTCTCACATATACTCGCTTACCAAGCAAACGGAGAGGGATGTCTATTTTTTGTTGTCGATTATTTATCTCATCTGTTTGAGTCACACAAAGGGGAAACGCGCAGGCTAGACGATGGCGAGCCCAGAGGAGATGTAAGTTTAAAACGGCAACATGTGTTCTGGATTTGTGTAGTTAGCTGACTGTTACATGACTCACATTCCCATCACCAAAAAAAAAACAACCTTCTGCTCTCTGGTATACCTCTAATGCCCGCAAGTCATTCTATAATATTGTTATTTATTAAATATGAAAACATGAAGGTATGAACGTCCACATGGGAGGCGGTGAACCGGTTAGAGGTCAGCAGGTCAGCTCGACGGGGGGCATCGCGGGTCACTTGCCGGGAAAAGAGTGAATCTGGTCACCGATGTGTTCATTGAACTTTCTATCTGAACAGTCAAGGCCCTAGACAACGGAATATGCCAAAATACATCCTCCAGAGACCGCTCCTTTTAGTTAATGCTGACGATATCTAACTAACCAATAGCACTGTCATTGTTTGATGCACACTATGTCAAAGCACGGCAACCTCAAGTCCTTCCATGCGTCTCAAGTAGGAGAAGAAGAAGAAGAAATAGGAGTAGAATAACCAGGATTAAGCATACCCCCTGTTACAGTGACTGTGTATGAACATGGAAGTTAATTGAGGTCAGATTAACGTAATCATATAATCTGAGTAGTGCTTATTTGGAACGATTTGTAACTCTTTCCAGAAATAAACGTTCGTATTGAAAGATATTGTGTGTGTGTGTGTTGTACAAGCGCTTTGCGCCCATCTGCCTGACTTTACGGCAGTTGCTTCTTTTGGGCTCTCCGGCGCGCCGTAGTAGTCTTATCAGCGGAAACAAGATGTCACAAGTGAGACTGGTAATGACTCGTTCAAGTTCATTCACCTTTTTAAGTATATTAACCGAACTGTCATCAGTTTTAACGTTATACATGCGCGTCGACTATTATTACATTTTAGAGACGTGCTTGGAAGCAGCCGGCTAGTGAATGACAGCGCTTTATCCGCTATCTGCTAACTATTAGCTCTACCATTGTGAAGCTTTCACATTCAGGGGATCTGACTGAGTAATGATGCTAACAACGAGCGATTAACCAATTATATTGCGTAATTATATATACATATATATATATATAATTATATATTTTGTATGCATTATAAACAGCTAGAACATCATTTTTGCAACGCGTAGTCCCCAAAACATGTGTTTGTGTGTACATGTGCGCTATGTACCGCCAGAGGTCGCTGATGGTCGGGACGGTGATGGCCGCCGGTGAAGTGAAAGGGAGAAGCTCAGGGCAGACCGTGTGGAGCATCGAGGAGGTAGGCCTGCGTCACACTCCTCATCCTCCTCCACCACGGTTTCATGATTTCGTTCTCAAACACGGATGTCAAATAATGGCCACCTTTTTGCCGGGGGCAGCTGCCGTCCTTGTATACTGCTCCAGAGCCACAGTCCAGATGTGCTGATCCCGAGCCGGGTCAGCTGGAGCACGGCGTCGCGGCCCTGAGGGAATGGATGGTGCCGTACACCCACCAGGTCCAGGTGCTCCTTCACCCCCACTGCAAACTCAATGACAAACTAGTACCACAGTAACACTTTGGTTTGCCTGTGTATTGTACTTCTACCTGAGCACTGGTTCAGTTATTGGAGACTTGTTAGGAATGAAATGCACTTTTCCCTTCTGGTGACGAGCTGTGCTCTTGCCTACCTTTTGTTGAAACACACTGTTGTTAGTCGCTATGGCCAAAAGTGTCTGCTGAATGACTGTAATGTGAAAACACAGATATGCAGGCCTTGTGGATGATATTTATCTTTTTTTCAAATCATATGATGTAAACATTGGTGTTATTTATTGTTATATGATATGAACTGAACATGGGTATTCATTGTTCTATAATAGATGGGCTGAACATTGGTTTGGTAGGCCATTCCCATTTAAGATCAGTTTTCAGTGAACCAACAGATTTCAGTTTGTCTTGTGGTTATTCTGATTGGATATGAGCTGAGCACAGTTTCGTAATTTTCTGTCAATCTGAAAGCAGAAGCTTAAATATACCGTCAAAACGAAACCCATCAAAGATACCAAAACACCACAGCTGGGTGTCTGTCTGTGGTGTTTTTGTCAACTCATTGTCTGTTTTCATTATCTTTCTCTTCCCCCCCCCCTCTCTCTCTCTCTCCCCCCCCCTCTCTCTCTCTCTTCCCCCCCCCCCTCTTTCTCTCTCCCCCCCTCTCTCTCTCTCCCCCCCCCTCTCTCTCTCTCTCTACCCCCCCCTCTCTCTCCCCCCCCTCTCTCTCTCTCCCCCCCCCCCTCTCTCTCCCCCCTCTCTCTCTCCCCCCCCCCTCTCTCTCTCTCTACCCCCCCTCTCTCTCCCCCCCCTCTCTCTCTCCCCCCCCTCTCTCCCCCCCCCCCTCTCTCTCTCTCCCCCCTCTCAGCAAACACGTCTTTCTGCCAGGAGGAAAGTGGAGGTACATTTCTGTGTGTCCCACAACATAACAATCATTGCATCTGTCAGCAACAATGCTTTTCAGAAGTTTTTGTGGAATATTTTCTGAATATTATTTCAGCCTACTACCCTGATTTCACCCCATTTTGTGCCTATTGTCCGTTTTGCGAGGCAGCTTGCATGAGTTGGTCTCATGTTCCAAAACAGGTCCAACCATCTGGAAGGTTCTTAAAACATTAGAGTAGGTTTCCTACCATGCTGTAAATGTCCCCTCCTCCTCTCTTCTCCTTCAATCAACCAACTGAAATTATATGATCAGGCTATTTGGTAGAAAATAAGAGGATTTTGTATTTAATAATTCATAAGTGTATCGTTATGTTATTGTCTCTCTCTCTGGAGAGCTTTTTGAATCCACTTCCACATGATGCAAAAAACATAGCTCCTCATGCACATATGTCTATGGAGCTTGATTGCTCTAGGGGCCGCGGCGGTATTATTACAAACACTTCCTCATTGAGCCTCCATGGAGGGCTAGCATGTCAAAGTGGGCTGTCGCTGTGGCAGTTGACCCTGCCGTTGATGGCTTTCATGGACTCCTCCTGGGCTCACAAGACACGGGTAGATTGTTGAAAGTGGGTTATTGCAGAGCAACCCCATTGCCCGTTCCCTCACTTCCCCAGTGTGGCCCATTATGAATGGAGGCTTAAAAAGATGATGCCTAATTGCCTTGTTGCCCGGCTGGAGGATAGACCAAGGCGCTACCACTATGGCCCAGCTGTCCAGCATCCTCCCATCCCCTCCAGATAACCCTGCAATGGCCAAGTTCTGCCAAGTTCTGCCAAGGTTGCAACCCCAGGCCTGCAGTCCCCTGGAGGGATTCTGCTCAGCCCAGACCAGCCGTCACCACATTGCTTACATACCACCTGCTCTGTCTGCTTAAACATTCTCAACGATTACTCCACTACCACCTGTGTCTTTGTCGCCAGAGGAGCCCAGAGAAACCACTTAAGCGGCATGTAGCAGGGTCACCTGACACACACACACACACAGCAGACGCTTTTGTTGAGTGACTCGTCAAGTGGAGCACACTTATCCAGATACGGTCGACCGGCTGCTAAACAAGATCCCCTCTATTGTGTTCCATCGCACGCTGTGATTGGTCGCTTCCCTGGATGGCTGCGATGTCCCCACGGCAACGCAGGAGGTTTATAAAACGGCGGAGCCCACTGTGAACTGTACCATCGGGAAGGTCACAGGTAACCCACCCACACACACACACACACACACACGCTCTCGCTCTCGCTCTCTCTCTCTCTCTCGCTCTCTCTCTCTCTCTCTCTCAGTTCAGTTTGTGCCATCCTCATGCAATATCTCCAACTGATTTCAGTGAACCAACTGATTTCAGTGGTTGTTCATTGATATTTTGTGATTATTTTGATTGGATACAAGCCGGTGTAGGCCATTAGGTTAACTCTAAAGCATGCAAAATGTGTCAATCTCTGTCAACCCGAAAGCAGAAACCTAAATAAACTGTCAAAACTAAATCCATCAAAGAAACCAAAAGCATCTACACCAAGGGGAATATATTGTTGTTGTTATTATTATTATTATTATTATAATAAATAATCATTTTCCTCTCTCTCTCCAGATGTATACCAGCATCTGCGGAATCCTCCCCCCGAGTTCTACCCCAGTGTGGGTGTGGTGGGATTCTCTGGCTTCCTGGGACTCTTCCTGGCCAAAGGTAAAACCTGCAGGCACCAAACCAAAAGCCCGGGCGTACCTTGGCCCCTCTCTCCCTTACACATGCCAGGGTCCCCACGGAGGTACACTAATTATGAAGTCCATGTGGGGGCGGCTTGGTGGCTCATCCTGTAAGCCCGTGACCCACGCAGGTCGACGGTGCTCGTAGTGACTCATGGTTTGATTTCCATCCTGTGGTCCTTTGCTACATGTTGGTCCCTCTCTCCCTCTTCATTTCAACCTACTTTCCTGTCAAGCTCCACTCCCCTGTGGCATAAAGGCAAAAATATCCTTTTTTAACAAGTCTTGACCAGGGGGTACTCGGTAGAGGGCAAACCTTCAACACCAAAACCTCTCCTCCATCCGGATTCTGATCCAGGAGACAAATGACCACAGCTGACCACAGCTGAAGAGGAAGTTTAAAACCGCATCTTCCCCAAAATTGAATAAACTTTTCTTTGACCCATAAGTACTTTGACCAATTCTGCACATAGCCTTTTGAGTTATCTTTAGTTATGAGTTATTACAGACAAACAAACCGTGGCGACAAACATAACCAAATGCCAATATTAGAAGCCCGGAGTGTTCTCCATTTCAAACATGACTCGGCATAATCTGTTGGCATCGAACCATGAGTTTACATTTGGTAAACGGCCACTGCAAGGGTTTTCCAGTTGATTTACTCATCCTTTCTATTTCTCTCTGTTGCCCGCCTGTCTCCATGCCTCCCACTCAGGTTCCAAGGTAAAGAGGCTGGTGTTTCCAGTCAGCTTGATGGCTCTGACTGCGTCCATGTTTTATCCTCAACAGGCTGCTAACCTATTCAAGGTGTGTGTGTGTGTGTGTGTGTGTGTGTGTGTGTGTGTGTGTGTGTGTGTGTGTGTGTGTGTGTGTGTGTGTGTGTGTGTGTGTGTGTGTGTGTGTGTGTGTGTGTGTGTGTGTGTGTGTGTGTGTGTGTGTGTGTGTGTGTGTGTGTGTGTGTTGCCTCGCCTCGTAGCAGGTGACCCTGACACACTGTGTGTCCCTCTGACACACACACAGGACACGGGTAGATGTTGTTGTAAAGCAGTTTATTGGACAATTGCCCAGATGTTACAGCCTGACGCGGGGCCAGGTGAGGCTGCTTAAACCAGCCCCCAACCCCACACTCTTGGTGATATGTGATATATATATGAGGGGATGGCCTATTATTGGCGTGCTAGACTGACCAGTGTGGACCAGCCTGGCTGTGAAAGCCTTCCGTTTGGACCGCGAGACTTTGTGATTGGGCCCCAGTGTGTTGATGTCAGTTCACGGTCTGTCCACCAGGGGAGCAGGGACTCGGCGCAGGGCTGGGCTCGGCAGGGGCGGACCACCCTGGAGGAGCTGTGGAAGGAACCTCCGTTCCTGAAGAAGAAGGTAGGTCTTCACCCCCCGCCCACTAGATCTCCTGAGTTCTTAGGGCTGCCCCCCCACCCCAATCAACTTGTATATGCATTGTGGGATCTGTCCACAGTAGAGATGTTTTAAAATACTAAAATGTTAATCCTAAAAATGATTAAAAGTACTCTTCTTGAGGACTATTACTATAATCTCTGTTGTTCCGACCACAGAGATCCTTCCTGGCGTAGAAGTAGTTTGATGGGCAGATGTGAAAATACAAACCCTGGACATTGTGGTCATAATCAGGGAGGACTTCTTGTCGCCATGAGAACGTTTTATCAGTTGCTCCAGTCTTTAAAAAAAAAAAAAGTTGGTTGTCTTGAGTGTTTTTATTGTAAAACAAAGTTTTGAAGGACTTGATAGAAAAACAACAACCCACACCAACAACAACACTGTGGACCCTGATCCATGTTGTCCTATGGACCTATCGACAGGGCTGGACCACAGTCCAGATCTTTCCATAGGATGTAAAGATCTTATTGAGCTGCCTGTGTGACTGCTCAAACACAATGTTTACTGTTTAAGTAGTAGTCATGACGATGATAAAAGCTTCTGTTTTAGTAGTAGTAGTAGTAGTAGTAGAGTAGTAGTGGTAGTGGTGGTGGTGGTAGCAGCAGTAGTAGGAAAGTTGTAGGTACTTTATTGACTAGGAATTGTTTTGAAAGCCAAGAAGCTTATCACAGCTTCAATAGGTGTTCACCCCACACACCTCCACCCCACACACCTCCACCCCACACACCTCCACCCCAGAGGCCGCAAGGGTTATTGAGACAATTAATAAGATTCTGCATAGCTCTGCCATTGTTATTTTTCTTTTCCCCCCCCCTCCATATACATACTGTATATGTACACATTGGGATCAGTCACAGGCTGAGATATGGCGGTTTTAGAAAAAAATCTAACTCTATTTATGGATCGCCATAGTGACGCCTCTGTGTGCTTTTAGCTGACGCCGCGTTCTCTCTGTCCTGTTTTGTCCTTTTTCTTCTCAGACTGAGCGGAAGGAGAAGCCTAAAGAAGAGGACACCACAACCAGCTGAGGGAAGACACACACACACACACACACACACACACACACACACCCTCACCCTCCCTCCCTCCCTCCCTCTGTTTGTAATGTGCCAGACAATATATTCACCCCATCTTGGCGGACAGCTTGTTATCTATTGTGCTGTAGGAAGGTTGTGCCGTGTGTATTAAAATGCTAGCTGTTGCTAATGCACTGAGTGGTTTGCGTTTGAAGTCTTTTAAACATGTCCCTTGGTGACATGTTGCCATATTGCCCTAACTTTCGCATCCCTTTATTTTTGTTATTGGTTTGTTGTTTTTGTTATTTAAATACCAACACCGATGCATTGCTGTGTGACGGTGCTCTTGTATGGGACAATGCCCCCTGGTTCTGCTGGTTGTATTAAAGTGACTGTAAATGGAGTTGAAGTCTGTGTGATCACACGGTTGCCAAACCGCACCATCTGGTCCTTTGGTGGATTATAGTCACCTGCCTGCCGTTCCTCTGTAATCCATGGCCAGTACTAGTAGAGCATGTGTGTAGAGATCTATTGGACGTACTGTATATACTAGATCATATATATACGAGGGGTGAGTTTCAGATGGAATTCCAAGGACTATTTCAGTCATTCGATGACATCCTCATTGACATCCTGAAAGGAAAGAGGGTGAACCACAGCCAATTCGTCTGAGGGCATGCAGGCCGCACAGGTCGGGCTGTTTGTTATGCCGGTCTGGTCCGTCTCTTGGTGCACAGGCTGCCCTTACTACAGCTGCGTCGAATGAGGAATGAGGACTGTTTTACAGCCATTCACAGAGCAGGGGAACTGTTTTTAGTTTTTCCACCACTTGGGGAGAGTGAGAGGGAGGGAGGGAGAGAGAGAGAGAGCGCTTCAGATGTTCTCACTTTTCAGAACATGCAACATTGAGAGAAACCTTGTGAAAGGTCACGGTAAACTGTGTAACTAAGATTTCAAAATGTTTTGTATGACACCGACCAACCCTACAAGGTGTATTAAAAACACCCATGTCAGCCATGTGTCTACTGAAACAAATTCAAGTTTTCCAGTTGTAATTCTCACACTTGTAACTGTGACTTTCTTTGAATAAAACAATCGCTGTTCATCGTAGTTTATGATGTATTTATGTATTCATATTTATGCTTCGCACACACACGCCCACCCACACACACACACACACTGTGGCCTCTTTTCAGTGCCAAGTTGCATATTGTAACATGTGAACAATGAATATAAATTAAAGAACGCTTATGATCAAGACTGAACAGATGGATGGAAAATGCACCAATAAATTTTTTTTTTTGTGATTCGTCATTAAAATGCCACGCTGCTGTCAAATGAAGGCTAATCACGACGGCACTCAACCACATGCAAGAGGCTGGCCTTTCAATGGCCTCCGTTTGTGAGGATGAAAATATGTATACTTTTATTTCAAATGAGGACTTCACTAAATCAGAAATAGACATATTTAAAGTGAACAGGGTCCAAAATGAACACCTGCCACTATAGCCAATGGCGGATGTATTGGACCATTTGGCAGGTACTAAAATTCAAGGAGGCATATCAAAGGGATTGCTTGCAACTAAGGTACTGGCCTCCTTAAACCCGGATATCTGGGCCTCACTATGTGTGACCTAAAACCGGGTAAGTCCTCGTCAGGAAGCACCCAGGCTCACGTCTCAGTTTGTTTTGACCTATGAACCCCGTTTAGCGTTCAAGCGCTTCCTGTTGTCCCCTGCTGGCTTCTGCTGACCCTTTGAGACCTCCTCAGCCCTGCTGTTGAGAAACTACAACTGTGTAGCTCTTTGTCAGACGCTGCACGGTCCCCCTGATAAGAGGAAGAAGAAGAAGAAGAAGAAGAAAAAGAAGAAGAAGAAACGTCAGTGAAAGACTGCATTGTACTCGTTTCATATTTTCCCTTTGTGGTCTTTGTGTCCCGTGCACAATAGATGAATGAACCCACCCCCTGGCGGACATTGCAGATGACATCACTGAGTAGTTGTTGTTGTAGGGAGGGGTTTTATTTTTACCCACAATGCCGCAGTGTCACGACAGTGACCCTCTTCTCAGGAAGGCCTTCCTTATATCCCTTTGGTGTCTGGTACCGTGGGCGTATCTTAAGAGTACACTATGACCTCTGACCTCTCCACTGATAATGCCACATATCCTTCCATACATATATATATATATATACACTATATGTATTGTATATATATCTGCAAAGCAATGCTTATCTTCTAAAATAAGCATTGTTTTGTAGATATATTGTCACAAATCACTTCATAATCAGGGTACATTAATGCCCCCTAAATTAACATGAGTTAATGTAAGTAATATGTATTTAACAGTTAACAAATGGTTAATGTCATCTAAAGTAATGGTGTTCATGTTAACTAAGGTATTCATTTATACATTATTTAATAGGGTTGGGGTTAACCCTAACCCCTTTTCTAAAGCTATATAATAATGTTTATTAAGGCATTAACTAATGCTTACTAATGGTTCATTAATGTTCCCTTATTGTAAAGTCTCACCACTGTGTTAAAGATATTCATTCATGAACAAAAAGTCTGAGAACATCTACACACATCGACATTCTCATCAATCTCCATAGATGTGCACACAATGAAACATAATGACAATGATAATTAGTATTCACGTTGTGAGGGATACGTATGCGAATGCAGCCTTTCTACAGGACGATGACCGTCCTGGTTGTGATGTGACTCTGATGGCCCTCTAGGTCAGGGGTTCCCAACCTTTTTTTGTGCCACGGACCGGCAGATACATGAAAAAAATCTCGCGGACCGGTTGTCAAAGTGTGTGTCAACACACACCCCTAACCAAACGGCAGGGCTCGATTTCAGTATAAACGCGCATGTACGCGGAGCGCCGTAACAAACCCCGGCTCGTTCGACAGACACGTCACTAGCGCGTAGTCTCTTTAGTAGCGCGTGTAACTGAAAGTCTCTCGTTATGCGCCGATATATATTGAATCTATATATATAGATTATACCGCCCATATATACCGCTATATAATCTATATATATAGATTATACCGCCCGCCGTTCACCTATACTCAAATTATTTGAGTCAAATATGATGATAAGCACACAGCTGTTTGGCGGCCCGGCAGTAACACCTCCACGGCCCGGTACCGGTCCGCGGCCCGGCGGTTGGGAAGCCCTGACCTGGAGGACTCTGTAGACAGTCGCGTGACGAACGGATGTGAGCGCCGTTCCTGCACCGCGAAACGGCCGCGTAAACAGGAAACCACACAAAGCACTTCCTTCTGCGTTTGCATTTTGCCTTCACTTATGCTGCAGGTATAGACTTCTCACTAAAACTCACCAACTGTGTGTGTGTGTGTGTGTGTGCCTGCGTCCATGTGCGTGTGTGTGTCTGTGTGTGTGTGCGTGCGTGCGCGTCCATGTGCGTGCGTGTGCCTGCGTGTGTGTGTGTGTAAGCGTGCGTATGCCTGCGTGTGTGCGTGCGTACGTGAGCGTCCGTGTGTGTGTGTGTGTGTGTGTGTGTGTGTGTGTGTGTGTGTGTGTGTGTGTGTGTGTGTGTGTGTGTGTGTGTGTGTGTGTGTGTGTGTGTGTGTGTGTGTGTGTGTGTGTGTGTGTGTGTGTGTGTGTGTGTGTGTGTGTGTGTGTGTGTGTGTGTGTGTGTGTGTGTGTGTGTGTGTGAGAGAGAGACATCCTCAAGGAAACGGGGTTGTTTTGAAGTTTCACAATAGGCCAAAATATTAGCAGTTTATACTACAGTTTATACTACAGTTTATACTACAGTTTATACTACAGTCTATACTACAGTTTATACTACAGTCTATACTACAGTTTATACTACAGTTTGTACTACAGTTTGTACTACAGTTTGTACTACAGTCTATACTACAGTTTATACTACAGTCTATACTACAGTTTATACTACAGTTTGTACTACAGTTTGTACTACAGTTTGTACTACAGTCTATACTACAGTTTATACTACAGTCTATACTACAGTTTATAGTCTGTATGGTAAACTGTAGTATACCGTTTATACTACAGTTTATACTTAACATCTCATTCAAAGGTAAAACATGGAAACCTTGAGGTCAACGCGTGGAGGGAGTTGACCGTGTTGTGTTGACACACAGCCACTGTTTGACAGAGTGTTCTAGTCCTGAGGATCCATCATAAGAGAGACAAGGTTGGACACCTGGAACACAATTAGTCAATTCCCCCCTGAGGCTCGACGGTCATTTCAAGTCGTCCTCCTCCTCCTCCTCCTCCTCCTCTGTTTATCATACAACCCGTATGGACGACGTTCCTTTCATTCCTTTCATTCAGTGGAAAATGCAACATTGATCTTCGTTATATATATATATATTCAGATTCAGATTCAGATTCAGAAAACTTTATTAATCCCGAGGGAAATTAAGGTGCAACAGTTGACACAGGGGGAATAAATGCACACACAAGAATACTAATACCTAAGCTAAAAAACAAAACAACTAACTAAAATAAAACTATTATAAACAAAAATAGTTCAAATAATTCTAAATGAAGTCTAAATGTATTGATAAATGAAGATAATTTACAGTATTATAACAGTAATACGTAGGTATATAGTAATACGTAGGTATATAAAATATATATATATATATATATATATATATATATATATATGATTATGCGGTTTAGTTCGTTAGTTAACGTAGTGTTTGTTTTGTAGTCGTTGGTGGGTATATGGAGACTGTTGTCATGGAAACCACATAGCTGTCACCATTTAGTTGATGCTACAATAAAAAGATCATTTTGTGTTACGGACAGACTTGCGAGGAGGCGTTTACTGAGCAGCGGGATTGGTACAACTACGAGTTGAACATAACGTGTCATGACATGACATGAGTTATGTTCAACTCGTCGTTGTCATGCTGCCTCCTGGCACCGAGGCGTCAAGGCTGTGAGGGAAAGGTCAAACGGCTAGAATGATGCCTTCCTTAGGCAGTGTCCGAAGGCAGGGAGGCTTCGAGTCATGTCTCAAGGGTAACATTTGACAACATGCTGTCTCTGTAAGAAACAACGGCCCGAGTTTGTGTACAAATATTAGTTATATTGCCTTTTTTTTACCCTGAGATGTATAATTCTACAGAGGAATTGAGGGTGAATATATACATTATGCTCAATAAATGTGTGCTGACTTTCTGGTTGGCCTAAGAAAAGCAGTTTGTTCACTGTGATTAAAAAGTATCACTTTTATCACAGCGAGTGTCACACTGGTCGCTAAGGAAGGGGGAGTAAGCATTCCATTGAGCTTGTTGCAAATGGCGAAAACAAATCTTGTATCTTGTCTCTCCGTCCCACCGCTCGGTGGGTGGGTGTGAATGCAGATGTTTCCGACCCTGCACAGCTGCTCCCCAGGCCGTCTCCAGTGAAACTATGTGTTGGCCACACATGTTGTTGTGTTCAGCCATGAAGGATGTTATGTGAACGAATGTGTTGACTGTACATGATTTTTTAGGTTTTTTTGGTATGTTGTTTAAGTATGTAAGTGTAATGTTAATGACAATGTTATGAAAGTGAAAATGGCAGCACTCCTAGCGGTTCAGTAGGTGCACTGCCTGTGGATAAACATGTGTTAGCCTTTTTCCACTGAAATGCAGACGGCAAAGACTTGTCTGCTCAATTCACACGTTAACCAGCCGTTTGTAGTTGATAGAGAGCAGATTGTCCATCCTAGTGCTCCCCCTGAGTGTGTGTGTGGTGGGAATGGTGGCTGCTTTAACTTGTGGGCCTTGATTAACAAGGACCCACAGGTGTGAAGCCCTAGACTCTAATCAGTCTGACTCAGGGACCGGGTGAGTTTTAAACCAGCCACTAACGACACACACCCTCCACAAGATAGCTGAAACTCCACAGAGTAACACATCAAACACATAACCACAGTACAATGACGACACATTGGATCATTAACTTCCTCCCTCTAAACTGTCGCTCCATCCGTCTCACCAGAGGCACCTGTGATCTTTTGGGCCCTCGTAGGGTCAGTCTCTGTCTAGTGACTCGCCTTGAAACCAGACTGCTGGGGGTCCAAGGACAATTGGTTGAAGACAGCACATTCAAGAGTTTTGGATAGTCTGTATGTTTCACGTTCTCGTCTTGTATGTTTTTTGGTTTTACTTTTATTGTATTCATCATTGCACTTTGTTTTGTTGGTTATGCCGCCGGTCCTTCATACTTCCTCATTATCTTTAAATGGTCCAGCCCAGGTTAATTCAGCACCCTGACAGGGGCCCCCTCAAGTTCACTAGTTGGAATTGCAAAGGACTCAATTCCCCAGTTAAGCGCACCAGAGTCATGCGCCATCTTCAATATTTGGGGGCTGAAGTGATTTATCTTCAGGAAACACTTCAAACCATCAGTTTTTTCTAGAATTAGGAATGGGTGGATTGGACATGTTTACTATTCATCATTCCACAGCAAGTCTAGAGGAGTTGCTATTTTGATACACAAATCTGTTCCCTTTACTTTTCTTTCAGATGGTTTCTGATCCAAATGGCAGATACCTGATCGTTACTGGCAAGATATATGACACCCCTGTCCTACTGGTGAATGTGTACGCTTCCTCACACTTCCTTATCTTAGGTGGTGACTTTAATTGTTAGCTTAGTCCACAGCTGAACCGCTCCTCCAAGAAGACTGCTACGCCTTCAGGGTCTGCTAAGACCATTAGAGACCTCATGAGTGAGTTCTTTAACCCCACCGGTACCCACTTTATGCGGACGACCTTCTTCTTTATGTCTCTCATTTCTCTGTGTCTGTCCCTGCAGCTCTCTCTATCCTTAGTTAATTTGGTGCTATATCCGGTTATAAACTAAATTTAAGTAAAAGCTAATTGTTCCCTTTAGATAGAGCGGCCCGTGAGTTCTCTCTACATAGTCTACTGCTACTACACAGCTTCACTTACCTCGGGATCCAGGTGACTGATACATTTAAAGACCTTTATAAAGCTAATTTTCCCTTCTGCCCTTCTGACCCACGTACAGGAAGACTTAGATCGCTGGTCAGTGTTGAATCTGTCTCTGGTTGCCCGAATTAATTCCATTAAGATGAATACACTCCCCAAATGTCTATGTTTATTTCAATGTGTGCCCATTTTCCTCCCTCAAACATTTTTTTCGTAAAACTGACACTATTATCTCTTTACTATTATTCTTACTCAAGCTATTTTTACAGAGACCAAAGGCGCTGGGTGGACTTGCTCTGCCGAATTTGAGGTTCTATTATTAGGCTGCTAATCTGAGAATAATACAGTCCTGATTCACATCACTCTCTGCCTGTTTGGAATGGAGGCTGCTTCCTGTAATCCAGTACCTCTCTCAGCATTGGCTCACTCTCCCATTAAGAGCCCTTCCTCTGCTTATACTAAAAATGCAATTGTCAAAACATCCTTGAGAATTTGGAATCATTTCAAATGTTTCTTTGGTCTCCAAACATACTCTACATTAGCCCCTATAACTGCAAATCATGTTTTCCCTCCATCTTTAGTAGGTGGTGCATTTACTATTTGGTCTAACCGAGGCATTGAATCATTCAAAGACCTTTCCAACAGCTATCTGATCAATGTGCACTACCTAGGCAACATTTCTTCAGGTATCTACAGATTCGCAGTTTTGTTAGCAATAGATTTCCTCAGTTTCCTCATCACCCTACTGATTGGTCATTAGACACACTCCTTAGGCCGTCATCTACTCTGAAGGGAATGATGACGTGTATTTATGCTCAGATTTATTCTCTTCGTCTAGTCACCCTGAACTCCATTAAATCTCTTTGGGAAATAGATCTTGGGGAGGAGATTTCTGAAGAACTCTGGGAAGAAGCCCTCGCTAAAGTACATAAATCGTCTATTTGTGCTAGACATGGACTGATTCAGTGCAAAGTTGTGCATCGCACACAATTCACTAAGGTCAGGCTCTCTAAAATATATAAAGAGGTGGACCCAACTTGTGACAGGTGTCGCCAAGCACCGGCGAGTCATGCACACATGTTCTGGTCTTGTCCGGTTTTACACTCTTATTGGACCGAACTCTTTAGATTTCGGTCCAAAAAACCGATTGCTCCTAATACTATTTGTTTGGTGTGAGTCCACCCACAGTGCCACTCTCTTCTCTGGAGACCACCTAGGTAGCCTTCGTTACTTTACTAGCCAGACGCTTGATATTGCTCATGTGGAAGTCTCCAATATCCCCTTCACATACCTTGTGGTTAAAAATCCTAAATGAAGCCAAACTTGATCAAACCAGGTGCATAGTGAGGGGCTCCCTGGGGAGATCTCCCAGGATGTGGGACCCCTTCTACAGGTCTGTACGGGAGCTGGACATGCCCCGTATCGCTGTACTGTAGTGGATTGGACCTGCGCTGTTGAATTGTGATTATTGGGCGGCTGACTGACTAACAATGGCTATGTTTTATTTGTTGTGTTGGTGTTTTTGTTCCCATTATACACATTGTTTGACTTTTACATATCGTTATTAATAATGGATTTCGATTTAGAGTGCCTTTAGTTTTCGATTTTGTCTTTGTTTTTTCTGTCCTAGTCCTGTCCCCTTTTTTTTGGTGTTGTAGGACTCAAATTGCACTGTTGTTATGCCACTTGTTTGCCGACTGTTATTGTACTTTTGTTTACTTTGGTTGTTTGTTTATGTATGAAAAAAAAAACGTTTTGTGGTTTTGGATAGGAAAGGTAGAAGGGAAACCGGTCTGTAGTTCTCTAACTTGGAGGGGTCATGTGAGGTTTTCTGGACACACTCTGGCTGTCACTCAAAAAAACCCTTAAAAAAATTAATGAATCAAAAAAAGAAGGTAAACAGCTTTGTGCTTGGTTTTGTCACGCAAGGCTGTGCTTTGCATACTTTTGCCAGCTCTGCCTACGGGTTAGCAAGCCCTATGTGGGTCAGGGTTGTTCTATTGTTCCCAAGCAGTCAAATCCTTTTGAGTTGAACTCAATGTTCCATTAACATTACAGTGTACAGCAGTGAGTCAGTGCAGTATGTTTGAACTTACAAGGAAACGTATAACCTACTGAACGGATGAGCATGACTTAATCGGGACATTGACAGTCAGTCATTATTTTACTGCCTCATCTACAATCATTTACCATTAAGTCAATGGCTTCTTTCATAGTTCTTGATTCATGTTGACAGACTCGAAAATATCCCCAGTTTATCATAAAAAATATAATTATAAATCAGTTGAGTTTAACATTCCCTTCTTATTAATGTCTGAACACAACTCAAATACAATCAGAACCAAAGGTGATTGTAGTACAATAACTACTGTCCAGATGCCAGCAGCAAGTTGTTAACTGCCTTTCTTACTGGTACGGTGTAGGTATGGTTAAAGGAACAGGATCTCTACCATATACATTCACTGGAAAAGGAAATGAGGGTCAAAGACGTGAGAGAGAGCTAAGGAACACAACATTTGATGTTAATCAGAATAAACTTTATTAGCAAACTAGGCATAACCATAACACTACAATCAAGAACAGAAATAAAGGTCAGCAATGACGAGTTAACAAAAAAAAGTTATACGTGGAATATATATATATATATATATATATACATACATAAAAAGGACGGTTGAATTAAGTGATTAATGCATAATTAAGTGGCACAATTCTGTGCTAAGCAGAGGTGATATATATATATAGATGTCTATCTATAGATCTATTAGGGATAATTAATGCCCCTTTGAAGCTACTCTAACGTTGACCTCCACTGGACTGGAGGGGAAAGCGGGCTTTGCGTCTTTCAAGAGTTCGGGCCCCTCCCCCACACCCCTGGAACTAGTTACGAGGGGCCTCGTCTGTGAGCCACACACCATCCCTGAGAATGTTATCCTTTGTACGTGTGCAGCCCGACGACTCTGCTCCACGTCTCTCGTCTGACCATCACCACGGCGACCCCTTCCTCCTCCTCTAGTGGGCGGGGCCAGCTCACTCTTCCGCCGGCGCTGCCATCTTCAGGAGGCTGCCCTTGTTGAAGCAGAACAGCCGCCAGCCCTCCTGCTGGGAGAGGTCATCGGCGCCGCGACGCTTGTAGAACTCTATGGACGAGAGGTTGTCCTCGGCCACGATGAAGTGCATGCTGCTGCACCGAGTCTTCATCGCCAACTGAGAGAGGAGGAGGAGGTCGAGGGAAAGAAACAGGGGCAGGGTTAGTGATGGGAAGCCTGAGTGGGTGCATTGACTGACTGGAGGAAAAATAAACTGCGAAAAATCAACTGGCTGCCAACGTGGGTGTTCCCCATCCTTGTTGTATATCATTTATACATTATCTATATACATCTATATAGGGGCCACCCATGTTGAATCTAACCTTTACATCATCAGTGTTTACAGAGAATGATGCGTCGCAACGGAGAACGCCCAATTTTCTGGTTTGGTGGTAGTATGGACCGTATTGTTAGTGCTTTCCGCCTATAGTCCTACATCACTCCCAGAGTTCTCACAAAACAAGCGCACCTACTCGTACTCACATGACTCAGAAGCTTCAAGATCTCTGACCCAATGCCTTTTCCTAAAGAAAGAAAGATAGAGGGGGGGGGAAGTGGAAAGGTTAAGCGTGTCCAAACCATTCACACGCGCAACTGAAGTGATGCTGGCTGTAAGCCGGGATGCTGGACGATGCGATGTCCCCCTACCTCTGTACTCGTTGACCACAAAGAAGTCCTCGAGGTGGAGTTGTTTGCCGGTCCAGGGGTCATAGGTGAAATAGTACATGGCGAACCCAATCACCTTTATTTCTGATGAGAAAACAAACAAAAATAGGTGAGACAATGAGGTTCGACCGGTACGCTCCGAGGGCATGGTGGAGCCATTGGTGTACACATGCAAATGTGAGATGCAAACCGCTGAATGTCAACGCTTGCGGGGAATTTCCTTTGCCGTCGAGCACTGGAACATTGTAATTACGGCGTAGTTGTACGCCTATGGTGGTGGAAGCATACACGTTGGGGTACAAACCGCCGGTGCCTTGTTCTTCGTGACACTCGGCCACGATGCAGTGGTAAAGGGGGTGTTCGCCAAATCCATCCTCCAGAAGATCTGCAGTACCAAAAAAGGAGGACCTATCTTTTGTAAACTCTGTGCGTGTTATGTATTATCATTGTACAGGTCAATCCTTGTAGATGCTCACCTTTCTCAGTCAGCAACACATGGTCTTCCATTTCTTCATATTTTGCCAGTTCCTAACAACAAAAGGGAAGAACGGACGTTTAGATTGGTTTGATGGGTTTCGTGTGAACATAAGCCGGTCTGGTCGTTATGCTGACCGTGACCTCGACGGTAACCCTTCCGCCACGTAGCGAATCAAAGACAAAGACTCGATTGACCCCAGACTGACCATATGGTGTCGAGGGGAAATGAGTCATGTATTTTAAGCTAACGTTACGGAAACGGACATGACCTCCTTTCGTTTGTGTTATAGTTACGCGACGTGTTGGTTACACTTCTAGAATATCATCTCATGTGAAACTCGAGACCAACGCCTGCCGTGGTCCGTTGGCCTCGTCGAGACTCGTCAACAACATCAAGTAGATGCAGATGGTGCCTCTTCAACTAAACCAACAATACATTTTAAACGCAATTGGACTTATTTGACCGACATTACGAGACAGTTATTTTAGGCGACATACCTTTATGAGACGGAATATGTCAGGCACATCCTTGGGTTCAGCCTTCCGCAATTTAAACGTGTCCATTTTCTTCTTCTTTTACTCTTTTTTCCTTTTCTGGGAAGTCTTATAAAGAAGTGAATCAAAAGGTATTTCTTCATTCGCTTCGGGGGGCCTTACCCTCCACTAGCAGCCTGTGGAACCTGACGGATTTGTGGGTAGAAGTGCATGCAGCAACGTAGCCCTGCTGGGTCTTGATCAGCTGTGAACCGACTCTTTGTTTACGTCCGCCTTATATGCGGCCGCGCGAGGGGCGCTACGTCACCGCGAGCTCTCGGATTTCGGACCAACCAAAAGCAGGGATTAGTGCGCGTCATCAGGGTTTCTGTTTTGGTTCTTCGTCACTGTGTGTGTTGCGTCGTAACCTTTTATTGTAATTGTCAAAATAGAGTGAGAAATAGAAACTGATATCAGTTGAGGAAAAAAGGTTGCACATACCTGGACATGGTGGGTGGGGCAAAAGGGGGGATTTTGGTTCAAGATTCAAGAACTGTATTTGCCATATGCAACCAGTACAATGGAACGCTTTCTCCCCATTCCCTCCAGCAGTGTGCATTCCTAGAACACAATACTATCACAAATCTATACACAATTACATTGAAAAGAATTAACATAAAAAGAACAATAAAGTGATTGATGGGTGCATGATTTTTTTTAGGGGGGGGTGGGGGGCTTAAATAAGAAAATAGCAGAAACAAAATATGTATTGTTTATTAGTTTGCAGACAAACGAATCCAACGAGTAACTGTTCAAAGTGTTTACCCGATCCCTCAATCCAGATAGCTATAATTAACTTCAATGAGTTGGCAACTTTACGTAAACAGATAAATAAATAGCATATGTGAACAATTAATGGTTAATGTTCACATATTGAGGTATACTGTAGTCTAGGCTCCTGTTATTTATACTGTTATAATAATAAAGAATAACTAATAATGCAGAATAATAATGTTTCTCATGTGCACTCTGTGTGTGTGTGTGTGTGTGTGTGTATACACATTTGTATTTGGAAAGCATGCATGACTGTTACAAAAAATATATATTTAACTTAATATTTAACTAACTTCACCGCAGGGTGAATGTTTAGGGTCCCACGGCAGTAGAACACCATTGGTATCATCTTGTATCGAGACGTCCCACTTCGCGCCATATCTGTGAGGTCGTGTTTTGGGTTCCAGAGTGACGCACGTAGGCGTGTAGTCTACTTCCGCCTCGTGATCCCACCCACTGGATGCCGTACGGGTGCATCCAGTGGGGCGGTACTTCCACGAGGCGGAAGTAGATTTTCTGCCGACTGTCGATAAGCACTGACCAGGAATTTTAGCCACTTCTCCTCGGGTCTTTTTATCCTGCCCCTGGGCTTCTGTCGCTTACACCATATAAAGAAGATGTACTTACAAAGGTTCGTCTGCTGAGAGTGAAACTACAGTTTAGTTAATACACCTGAGCCGTGGACGGTAGGACGCTATTGTGATGCTAAACGGGCTCGTTAGCGGCTATACAGCGTCCAAGGAATAGCCAGAAGTGTGCGTTACTTGTAGGCTAACCATCGCAACAATTCACGATCGTTACATTGGTATATTTCAGAATGTGTGCTATTCATTCTATTTCATTGTTTGGCTATATGCGAACAGTTAAACTACTGGTATAGTAGTGTAACTATTATATAACCATAATTAGCCACACATGACAACGCCCTACGTGGGCGGGATGTGTTGAGTTAGGGCGGGATGTGTTGAGTTAGGGCGGGCCGAACCCGAAGAACTCGGTGCTGCTTCCTCCAACACTGACGGGACGAAGAGATCTGGAACATTCTCTGGTCTAAACCACAATGACAACAAGGGGGCGTGGCACAACGAGGTCTAGACGAATCTACTCCCGGTTGCGCCACGCCCCCTTGTTGTCATTGGTTTACAATAGGCTGTGACCTGGACACACGCCAAGTATCCGTTCAATTGGATTTCAATTCAATTTCAATGGTTTGAATTCTCACCGAAACCAGGATGTCTGTGCTGACCACTGAAATTGTCATAGCTTTGACTTTACATTCCGCTCACAGGTTGTTGTTGCTGCGGTCGAGCTCATGCTTGACAACTAGGGCGTTCTCAGCAGGGGGCGTGTCGTCGACAGGTAGCGCGCTAGACATGAAGCAAGGTAAGACCCGTCGAGCTTCATCAAGTCCATAATGGTGTGGTCTAGCCTGATGTCGCTGGACCAATTCGCAAATTCATTTCCAAGGTTTCCAAGTTGTGCTATCAACGGGCACAGACTAAAAATGCCTCTAGATAGACCTACAACCAATGAGAGCAGAACTTATACCAAACCCTGGCAGAAGTACAGCATACACATCCTTCTTATCAACAAAAGCATTAAAGGTGCTGTATGTAACACTGACACCAGTGTTTAATTGAATACTGCGGTCCAAATTCACAATATTGAAGAGAGTTATCTCCGCCCAACCCCTCATCCCCAGACCAGAGCCAGGTGCAACATTATATGAGAAGAGGGCAAGAGTACGATTCCAAGATTTACCTGTGTTTTAGCACAGCTCTGGTCATGGAGCTTTTTCGTAAGAGGATGAGGCCTTTTTAGGTCGGGTAGAATCTATTACAATCTCAGTTTATCCAGTTAGTAGCCTGTTGTCGGGGAAGCCAGTATTTTACCTTTGCATTTCTCGGATGACCTATCATGGTCATTTTATGATTTTGTACAGTCCATTTTTATAAAGCACAAGATACATACATAAGTGCAGTAGCTCTTCAGTACTTCTTTTCAGAGAAAAACATACCGTCAAGTTCTTGTGATACTGTCGCGATATCGGATCTTAAACGACAGCCATCTTGGTTGTTTACGTGTGCCTCTGTGCAGTCAAACAGCTGTGATTGACCCGGGCCAACAAGTCGGCTGGAAACCTGTCTGAACAGGAGGGGACAGGCGCATAAGTCAAGTCAAGTCAAGTCAAGTTTATTGTCAATTGTCAAATAAAAATGATATAAAATAAAAACAGTATAGAATAAAAGAAGTAAAACAAAAAAACTATACAAAACTATATAAAGTTAAATATATAAAATAAAAATGCAATTTATAAAATGCTATATATCGGCACAGAAAAAGAGCAATGTGTATATATAAATCAATGTAATAAAATATACATTGTTATATGCTATACGCCCTTGTTCAGCAGCCTGATGGCCTGACTGGTCATCTTGATACTTGATACTGAGGTATCGCCAGCCTGACGGTAAAAGTGAATACAGTTCGTGGCTGGGGTGGGCATTGTCTTTTATGATGCGTTTGGCCTTGGCCACGCACCGCTGGTTGTATATATCCAGGAGGGAGGGGAGCTCACCTCCATCGATATACTGGGCCGTCCACACCACCCTTTGAAGCGATCTGTGCTCGAGTGCGGTGCAGTTCCCGTACCAGGCGGTGATACAACCTGTAAGAACACTCGATGGTGCCGGTATAGAATGTTCTCAGGATGCGGGGGCCCAAGCTGAATTTCCTCAGATGCCTGAGGAAAGGCGTTGTTGGGCCCTTTTCACTACGTGTGTGGTGTGCGTGGACCATGTGAGGTCCTCGGAGATGTGCACGCCGAGGAACTTGAAGCCGCTGACCCTCTCTACTGCAACACCGTCGATGGAGATAGGGCCGTGCTCTCCTCTCTGCTTCCTGTAGTCCACGATCAGCTCCTTGGTCTTCTTGACGTTGAGGGCGAGGCTGTTCTCCTGGCACCACTGCTCCAGCGATCCGACCTCCTCCCTGTAGGCTGTCTCGTCGTCGCCGGCGATCAGGCCCATCACTGTCGTGTCGTCAGCAAACTTGATGATGGCGTCATCAAGTTTGCTGACGACACAACAGTACCTGCAATATGCCAGAGCAAATAGAACATGAGAGGGCAGAGTCGCCTGGTTCCCAGATTTAGTGTGGTCATGTTGCATACTGAGAATTATCAGTTTTACAGATTGTTATAACCTGTTGACAATCAGGAAATACTTCATTCCAAATGCTTCACACTTTGGAGTCACACTCTGTCACTTCCATGGATGGCTGAGGATGAAACTACACTGGTCTTTTTGACCAACAGAATCAGTTATTTCAACTCTAAACGTTATGTACCTACTGACCGGATCATCAACCCACATGTGTAATTATCCTGTTCAATATTTCACCTGTCCATTTCTTTATTTTTCCACAGGAAATGCATTACATGTATCCAATGGTAAACCATGATACTTTATGATTCACCTATTATTTTCTCTTTAATTTCCCTCCCTACTTGCCATAATGCTCTTAATTCATTCTCCTATTTTTCCTATCATTCACATGTCAGTATCTTTCCACATTAAAAGCCCTTTGCCTGCTGTGTGGAATGTGCCTGTTGGAGTAGAAGCTAAGGGGAGCACAGGATGTGGAGGTGTATGGACGATGCCCTTTCTTCTCTATGTCCACTAACCTGTATTTCTCTGTTTGTTTCCATCTAGAGGGCTGTTGGTTAGTTGGTTGATGGTTTTCATAATCGATTCATCGCTTTAGTCGTCTTATTAGGTGAAAATGGATATCTGCTGCTTATTATACCGACTCAGAAATGCAAATATTTTGGTTGCCTTTCTGTGTCCGATCGTCAAAATAGCACATTACTTATTCTCAGCTGCTTCTCAAATTGGCTATTATTCACCGATCTTATACAGTATATGAATCACTAGATGAATCGATAATGAAGATCATCATTATTCCTACAGTTTCTTGATCCTTACTTTTAGATGTTTCTGCAATGGCTGCTCTTTCTCTGTCCCTAGACTCCTACACACTCCTCCTCCTTAATTGTCACAATTTAAATAACAAAAGGAACCATAAGAAGCGTTGCCACAATTTATGTGGATGTCCAGTCAGTGTTGATCGTAAATGTCGTCCATTTAAGCAAGGGCTTGCCTTAAACAAGGGGTTGCCACATTGACACTGAGGAAAAACGCGTTTAACGTTTCTGTGTATTGCCAACCAAGCCTGTAGCTATGACTTAGAGGGCCAAAACAAAAGCGGTGACAAAATACTGGTCATCTGCCCTTTAGGCCCTGCTGGTCTTCAAGATCCTGAGGAGGGTCTCCTCGGGCGCTTAGACGTCTCTCAGTGGAGAGAGATTTCTTTCATCTTTTGGTATACTCTGGTTCAAATAAATAAGGCTGAATATCTGAGTCAGCCAAAACATTGTAAAAGGTGTCCTCTGCAGCCATTTTTTCTGGGGTGCCATTTTTGTAGTTTGGCTAAGAGAGGAAAGATGTTTTGTTTTGAAGCCAAATCTAGCCCCCCCCCCCCCTGGCTACCTTTGACCGTGATGTGGAGAAATCCCTGGTCACCAAAGACATAAATGACACAGTTGACCCGGAAGGAAAACAAAATTCAGACGACTACATTTACTGACTGGACATCCACATTGACTGTAGCAGTTTCCCTTTACGTGCATATGATTGCTCATCAGTAAGGAAAGTGTATAATAAATCATTTTGATTTAAAGAGCAATATTGCGGTTAGACGTCTTCTGTGTGGAGGCAGAACATTTTCTACCTTCAACTGTCTGTCACCGCGTGCTTTGAATTAAAAACCATTTGTTTCTCCTTCTTGCAGTACGAGACCGGTTGAGAGAGATTGTTGGAGCATCTACCAACTGGAGGTAATGGTCCAGTGTTTTTCGGGTAAAAGCACCTGCAAAATCAAGTAGTACATATGTAGTACTATGACAAACATATGTTATACTTACAGACAGACTTACAGAAATTCAAACAATATGCATGTTGGTTTATAACAGGGCTATTTTCCCCAATTATAAGTGTTTTTACCATACACACATACGTTCACTATTTAACTATTACTATACGGTCAGAAAGGTGATGCTTTTATCACAAACAGTGAACACAGGTAGAGGTCACTGAGAAGCAAATAGGGGACCCGTTCTAAAGGATGGAAGGGGTAGACATTGGGCTTTGAACCCGTAACCCTTCCTCTGGACATCCTTGGCCACTACACTCTGTATGTTTGTATGTTACACATGTATGTTTTTTTACGCTGACACGCTTCTCTTTCTCCAGTTTGTACATTGTTTTGTGTGTTGCGTTCTCAGAGCCTTATGTGTTTGTGCTCCTGCCGGGCCCTCAGGGATCACCAGCAGGCTCTCGCAGACCGCCTGTCTCTGTCCTCCATGCTGGCCGGCTCCCAGAGCGACATGCCCATGCGCTCCATGAAGGACAGCTCCCAGGAGGTCCACCTGCCCCTGGGTTCAGAGCACCAGCTCAGGGAGAAGTACCTCACTCACCACAACACCGTCAGGTACCGTCACCACAACCTCTCACTCACCACAACACAACACCGTCAAGTACAGTCACCACAACCCCATGACTACAGCACTGTCGGGTACAGTCACCACAACATCTCACTCACCACAACACCGTCAGGTACCGTCACCACAACCCCACTCACCACCAGGTACCGTCACCACAACCCCACCTCAGAAGGGGATTTTAATCCTTTCCAGTCACTCTATGATAGTTCACTGCTGACCGAGTTTATGTTCGCCAATTTCATGCTTACAGATCCCCGCCTCCAGCAACATTATTGGTCGACACAAAAAAGAAGCGAAAGAAAGTGAAATGACCCCTTCACTCAGATTAGAGCTTGTCTTCCGTCAGGCTTAAGATCATGAAACGGAAGTCTGATTTGTTTTCTTTTAGACCAGCTCTTATTCTTGCATTCAGCAGCTCAGTCTCTAGGGACTTGGCTTGGGAACCAGAAGGTCGCCGGTTCAAGTCCTCTGAAACACCTGGGCACTGCCGAGGTGCCCTTGAGCAAGGCACCAGACCCCTACACTGCTCCCTGGGGACTGTATATAGAATAGCTGCCCACTGCTTCTTTTACTAGGATGGGTTAAATGCAGAGAAACACATTTCACTGTGTGTGTGTAACCAATAAAGAGGATTAAATCCCCCAGGTTTTTGGTTTTAGTACATTTGTCCCTTACACGTTGTCATGAGACATTTAACATCAACAATTATGTTTGTTGTTTTTCAGATTTGGGAGGATTCTAGAGGATCTGGATAGTTTAGCAGGTACTTCGGTCACACATAAATGTTGCTTCAACCACTGTGGCTAATGTATTAGCCTTCTCTACCAGAGGGAGTAAAGAATTTTGCTCAAGAATTTTGTAAATATAACTGTGGATTCAGTTAAACTACAACCGTTTGTCTTTGATTTCTTTCTTTAGTGCTGATCTCTTACTCTCACACCCACAATCCTGCACTGCCCAGGTCTCCGCTGTCTATTGTCACCGCCCTGGTGGACAAGATAGGTATTACCATAACAAACATTTCCTTTCTCTGATTTTGACCACCCAAAATGCAAGATTTTTGATTTCTGGTAACTGTATGCTTCGTAAGGCCTCTGATGCATGTATCCGATGCTTGGCTAAGGCCTCCTCCTCCTGATTGAAAACTGAAAAATCTTGGCTGTTTTCATCAACACAGACATGAGACAGCACATCATCTACCCCGATCGCGACATCAAGTTCACCGGTCATGTGACGTGGGTGGGGAAGACGTCCATCGAAGCCAAGATGTACATGTCTCAGGTTGGTCTCCCTGCTCACACATTAAGCACGTGGCCCCGCCTTGTCCGTCTAAACCTCCTCTGAGAGGTTTATAATCTGCTGATGCCCTGTGTGTGTCTGCTTCACCAGCTACATGATGGAGTGTACAACCC
>CM051020.1:18278272-18290772 GCA_027704905.1 Muraenolepis orangiensis | reverse complement strand
TTACCTGGAGAGATAGAAATGGAGAGACACAGCGACCAACTTGAAAAAAGTGGCTCAAAAGTAGGGCAAGTTAATAAACAGGAGAGACGAAGTTACGATGCCAATTTTAAGATAATGGTGATAAACGAAGCAGAGACATCAAACACCTGTCATTGCGACGCAGGACAAGCCCAGCGCCTGCCCTCAGACTCCAGAGAGAAGCTACTGTCTTATCAGCGATATGTGATCAAGTTAAGGAAGAAGCACTCATACCTCATCAGATGGGCAATGCTGATCAAACGCCTGTGTATTTTGACATGCCAACATCTGTCACTGTGCATAAGAAAGGCAACAAATCAGTGATCTACTGATCTACTGGAAACGAGAAGAGTAACTGTCATGTTAACGCGCCTCGCAGATGGGACTAAACTTCCCCCGTACGTGGTTTTAAAACGCAAGACTGTACCTAAAGAGGCAGTGACTGTACCTAAAGAGGCAGTGACTGTACCTAAAGAGGCAGTGACTGTACCAAAAGAGGCAGTGACTGTACCTAAAGAGGCAGTGCCAGCTGGCATTATGGTACGTGCCCAGGCAAAGGGCTGGATGGAGACGGAGCTTGTGGTGGACTGGCTCAAGGTGGTGTGGGGCAGACGGCGTGGGGGACTCAGAAAGAAGAGGAATATGTTGATTCTGGATGCTTTCCGTGGACACTTGACTGAGCCAGTCAAAAAGCAAGTGAAAGAGTTGAATGGTGACCTAGTGATCATACCGGGCGGAATGACAAGCCAGCTGCAGGTGTTGGATGTGGTCGTTAACAAACCATTCAAGGTTCATCTGCGTAAGAGATCCACTTAGGCTCCTGGCTGCTAATCACGCACTGACACCATCTGGAAAAATCCAAAAGCCTGCAGTACGTTTGCTCTGTGAATGGATCTTGCAAGCATGGGCTGACGTTTCCCCAGAAAGCATCATTAATGGGTTTAAGAAATGCTGCGTATCAAATGCCATGGATGGCAGCGAGGATGAAGTGATGTGGGAGGAGACGGGGAAGCGGACACCGTGAGTGACGATAGCGGGAGTGAGAGGAACAACCAGCGATGTAGAAGACGAGCTGAATGAGAAGACGTGATGTGACCAATAGACTGATGTTCTGAACTTTTGCACTGTTTCATTGCTCTACTGTTTCATTGCTCTACTGTTCATTGCTCTACTGTTTCATTGCTCTACTGTTTCATTGCTCTGCTGTTTCATTGCTGTACTATTTTATTGCACTACCGTTTTATTGCACTACTGTTTCATTGCAATCTATCTAGCCTGTTTTGTTTTTGTTTGCCAAGTTAGGCAAATTTGAACACAATGTGTGATGTGTGTTATCATTATTTTCAAATAATTTTTTTTTTTACAAAAATGAGTTGAAAAAGAGGGGGTCGTCTTATAATCGGGGTCGTCTTATATTCGGGTCAATACGGTATATACGTATCTAGATATCTAGATATATATATCTAGATATAGATATCTATCTATATCTATATAGATGTATATAGATATATAGATATATAAAATGTCAGTCTCTGTCTCTCTCTGCCTGTCTCTCTCTCACCTTGCTTATTGGCTCCCACATGATGTGTTGCAGAGGCTGCCGACCTAATCTGGTTGCCGTTGACGACATCTTGTTCCAGAAACCAGTGGATATTGGCTCCTTGCTTCTCCTCTCATCACAGGTGTGTTCATTAACCACCAGTATAACCCTTTTAGCACATCACACACACAGTACAGTATCATGTGAAGACGTCATTTGTTTACCTCACGTAATTATTAACTTCTGGTTTGTGGTTTGACAGTATAAGCGTTAGGGTCCATAGATAGATAGATACTTTATTAATCCCGAGGGAAATGTAGTCTTCCAGCAGCTTATACAAATAGCAAACAAACACTTATTCAGTTATAAAAACTTTAAAAACGAAGGGACTTATCTAAAACACAATTAGAATTATAAAATTACAATAAATTACAATAAACAAGAAGTGGAAAATATACTATATTAAAACAAAAATTATACTAATATCTATTGTAATAAATACCAATAAAATACAGAATACAATAAGTGTAAGTAGTGCAAATCAAGGTAGTTGTGTTTTGGGGTCCCAGAGCAGGTGTGTGTAACAGTCGAGGCCTCAGGGTCTCCCCCCGTCCACTCTGGGAAGAGTTGAATAGTCGCATGGCCTGGGGAGCAAACGACTTCCTCAGTGTCTTTGTGGACCACTGTTGGGATAGTAGTCTACAACAACTACTACTTGCCTTGTCATTGTTTGTTAATTACAGTGGTTTCGACCCATTCCTTGAATTGTCTTCCTTCCTGCCAGGTGTGTTATACAGAGGGGAACTACATCCAGGTCAGAGTTCACACGGAGGTGCTGGACCCTCTGACCGGGCAGCACAACACCACCAACGTGTTCCATTTCACCTTTGTGTCGGACAAAGACGTCCCCATGGTCGTCCCCAAGACCTACGGAGGTGAGGGCCGGGGCGGCTGGACCGCCATCGGTCGGACACCATCCACCAGTACTCCATCCACCAGTACTCCATCACCCAGTACTCCACCCACCAGTACACCATCCACCAGTACACCATCCACCAGTACACATCCACCAGTACTCCATCCTTGCGGTTGCCTTAAATATGCATAACCTACTATACTTGTCCCCCAAAGTGCTACAAAGCGGAGTAGTATGTGCCGTGGACCGTGGTTGACCGGTGCCCTGGTCATAGGCTTAGCGAACGCAGTAACGTGGCGCTAGTTCACATTACAATAGTCAACCGATAGTTGAAGTAAATACAAATCTACAAAGGTAGGGAGAGATCCAACTAACTCATTATTGAGTGAATTGCTTATACCGCTTGGAATCGACAAGACACTAGGGAATAATAATCTTCTCTTTTATCTATCTATATAGTAATTCTTTGTGGCGGTAGTCCATCTGTGTCCGAACTGCAGGAAGCCACAGATGCTATTTGTTCAAGACACTCACCTTGTTGTTTTCTCTCCCGTAGAATCGATGCTGTTCCTGGACGGAAAGAGACACTTCAACCAGACAGCAGGGCTCTGATGAGCCCAACAGAAATGACCCCAATACACTTCATAGAGCCCAAAACACTCTTAAAATATAAATATATATATGTATGTATATCCAATGTGTGTGTGCATGTGCATTATTAATGAAAGGTTCCGACGCAAGTGCGCGTCTGTGTGTGTGTATGTCTGTATGTGTGTATTTTCAGAAAATGGCACCCATGCACAAGGGCCTCATGTTGCAAGTCAAGTTACATATTCAATCGATGACCATCCGTGCTTTCCTTGGAGGGCAGTAAACAATATACAGAAGAGAGCCTTATGTTGAAGTTACAGTGGATTTCCAGTGCTTGGGCATTGGAGAGATTCATATTCCACTGCCTCTTAATTAGGCCTGGGCTTGTTTTCCTTCAGCCTCGGCCTGTCCTGTCCGGTGGGATTCCTCTTCTCATAGGTGGCCTATACCAAAGCTAATTGAACCATATCATCTGTATTAGCCAATCAGAGAACCGGTGCGTTAGTGGTTCATGTGTCTCCAGAATACTGTTGACATTGCGTTACAGTAACATTCATTTATTACCAATGTTTTTGGCAGCTCACACTGCACACACAAGCATGTTGCAAGTACCTATATTTTTTAGTTTTATTATTGTTTATTACAACTTACTTTACTTTTGGGGGGTAGTTGTTATGAATGATGGACGGTTGTAATGATCGATGAAAGGCGCATTTTCTATAAGCATTTATTTACAGACGTGCAATAAATGAATTATCTTTATATTTATCTCGTGTGTGTTTGCTTTCCCTGCCACTGCTGCCAGTGTGTTTGAATTGTATCTCATTTGTATCCCATGAACGTATACAGGTTATCTACCCTACCCTAGGCCCATGGCTTTATTTTGTGTACTTTGTGTCTATAAGCAAGATTAACACTATTTACGCTTCATTAACTTCCCCTTCCCTGTGTTACTGTACGGTGGCTACCTCAACAGCTAGCTGGAAGCAGACCCTCATTCACTTTCTCTCACACACACACACACACATTGAATAACCAGCTAACATGTTGCATTTAGCAGGGTTGTCACAAAGATGTTTTATTTGCGGAGATATTTACATATTTACAATATACATAGACACATTAGAGGGCTGTAACAGGTTTCGATGGTCAGAGGTGGCATGGGTCGGTATAGCCACTGGATGGGGGGGGTTGAGAAGTACTTTTCACACGTTGGGCATGAAAGACTAATTGTTCTTGATGGATGCAAACTGTGTGTGTGTGTGTGTGTGTGTGTGTGTGTGTGTGTGTGTGTGTGTGTGTGTGTGTGTGTGTGTGTGTGTGTGTGTGTGTGTGTGTGTGTGTGTGTGTGTGTGTGTGTGTGTGTGTGTGTGTGTGTGTGTGTGTGTGTGTGTGTGGTGTGTGTGTGTGTGTGTGTGTGTGTGTGTGTGTGTGTGTGTGTGTGTGTGTGTGTGTGTGTGTGTGTGTGTGTGTGTGTGGCCTTTAAGTCAATTCAACGAAGACATCATTGAATTGTATTGTCTTTAGTTGCCGCTAGGTGGGGACAACGAGTTGCACTGTATCATAACTCTACCTATAGTTGACATATTTATTGTTTACATAGTTATATATGTATGTACATTTATATATATTTATCATTTGATACAACTGCATACCCCTTCTCACTACCTGTTATATATTTATAATTTTGCACATATCTCATACCTACTCTATATCTAGGTCATTTTATACCTAGTAGTAACTGTACATTATATATTACCATGCACTTTACTGCAACATGTGCCCTCTGGTTAGATGCCAAATTACTTTCGATGCACTGTACTTGTGCTGTGCAATGACAATACATTAGAATATAACATGAACTTAGGCTGTGCTTCTTCTAAAATGTGTTAGAGCTCTACACTAACCCATCACACTGAGGGCTCAACGTGGATGTGCTTCTAAACCAAATATCATGTCTGATTCCTGTAGTCACCGACTGGATAAACAACTCGGTCCTGTTCCGACACCCCGACCCTTTCTCTAATGGCTCTTCATTCCCTTTCCAGAAGGATTCCTGATAACGTTCATTCGTTATTCTAATGTGTGCTTCGTTACTGATCAACGTGACTCGCTGGCGGTGTCGCTAGATAACAAATAGTTTGCTGTCGTTTATATATTTAATTTACAATTCAACACGTGTGTGTAATTCGTGACACCATCCAAACCGGATTAAAAAATAAAAAGTCTCTCGCGGTTAACTGTCGTACTTTTATTTTTACGAAGCAAGGTGGGCCACCGGAAGAGGAGGGGCTTAGCCTCTCTATAACACGTGTTCGCGCACTAGCCGCCGTGCGCACACTTTGCCGTGTAGGAAGAGAAAGTTACTAGTGTTTCATTAACCGACGCGTTGTCATTGAAACGCATTCGAGAAAGGACAACGAGGAGAACTCCAGACGCTGCTTGGAGTTTGTCAAAAGGTGATCATTAATTCTTTATATTTCTCCAAAAATGTTACTACGATGTAGTCAGGAGGTTTCTAACCCGGAACTGGTGTGTATGCACTGTGCAGCGTGTGTTTTTGGGGTGTATCTTTCGGGGACGGACCAGCAACACACACACACACACACACACACACACAGTAGTGTAATCTGTTAATGTTTGTTGTCTGCCGAGCAGCAGCATGAAAAGAGTGCTCACCGCCATTTCTAATGCGTTTAGTAGAGTCACTGGAAAGAATGCGGTGAGTGGTATCGCCTGTACGTGTGTGTACGTGTTACACACTATATACGTGTTACACATGGTGTAGTCTGGGATGTCACTGACCTTGTAGGTAAGGTGGCGGCGGAGTGGCTCCATGCTGCTGCTGGTCCACATTCGTGATCCGTTTCGGGTTATTGTGACGGGATAAAGGCCTCCTCTAGTTGCATAGTTATAGTATTCTCCGTCTGATGGCCTCCTTTCGACCTGGTTATATACATGCACACACCCGGTTTCTTGTCTTACCCGGTTATGTTTCTACCCTCCTCCTTCCCCTCGTCCCCCCATGGCTGAACCCCAGGGGTCCCAAACCGTGTCGGAGGTAAGCAGCCCGTATGACCCCTATATGTCCTCCTACATACACTGTGTAGTCGTTAATGGACCGACGCGGTACTACAGCACTGATGCTTTGTTGATGTGCTGCAGAACAAACATTTCAGTCCACGTGTTTCTATCGAGTGTCGAGGTCATGCTTTAACCCCCTGCCCTCCAACAATGGACCTAAACAGGACTTTAACCGCATAACAAAGCATCGGTGTGAGTACTTGATGCTATTTAATTGCATCTAGTTTACTTTTGCATCACATGGCTGTAGTATTCGCTTTGGTCTAGTTTAGCTCACCCAGAAATAGTATCCAGCCACCTAACTTGGTTTGTACGCCCCAAAGTGTGCAGTATAACCTCGGTTATTACACACTTTTGATCCTCATAACAGGACATTGTTTAGCTGCTCTTAGTCCTCATACTATTTATTAGCTGCTCACCTTGCTGCCTTGTAGATAACTAGCAGTCTTTGAATGTACAGATGTGCTCACAATGCTCTGGTCTGATTGGTTGGATCCTGCTTTCCCTCCCAGTTGCTGATTGGCCAGTCTGAGTACGTGAATTTAACCTCCCCTGCAGAATCTGTCTGGGCAGACACCCAGCGGCAACCACCTAAACCACCACCAGTTAACACTAGAGCCTCTGAAGCAGAGCTAGTTAAAGGGCAGCCCACACTGCCAACCCGCCCAGTAAGGACTTGTGTAGCGCCCTCTATGTGCTTTTGTATGTTAACCAGGATGGAACAAACCCCATTATCAGTGATTGGGCATGCTTAATATAATTGCAATTGTATGGAACATGTAAGCCAGTAAACATGTCATTGATTACCCTTTTCTGTGCCTAAAAGTATCATTCTTTATATTCAGTGTGCAGAACCGTTCGTTCTTCATGCTAAAGATCAAATGTCAAAAAATATCTTGCTAGGAAAAGCATAGCAGCACTCTTTCCATCCTGGTTTTGACTAACTCTTTTATGGGGAACCCAGAGTATGTTACAGGGCATGCAGTGTCTGTCCAGTGATGACCTTTCAACCCTTATATTCTCTCCATTTAACACTTGCATCCAAACCCTAAGCACTTCACTAACCCACCTCCTCTTCTTGGTGTGAATAGCAAAGCGAGTGTGGTGGTGGAAGATTGGTGAAACATTGGTGGTATTTTAATGAATAGTGTTCATGCTATGGGTGTTTGTACTCTTAATGACTTATTGACTTATTATTGCCGGGCTTCATTTGTCTCCAGGGGGCCAGGGCTGTAGTGTCGCCACGCACCTCAGACTACACACCACAGGCCACCTTTGACGTCAAGGTAAGCCGGTGACCAAGCATTGAAAAGTGTCACCCAGATATCCCTGATGCTCTCATTGAATCTAATGCTAAATCCCCCGTGACCGCGTCCCAACCACTAGAAATGCGACCTCCACCGCCTGGAGGAGGGCCCCCCGGAGCGGGTGGAGCTGACCCGGGAGCAGGGCCTGCACTACTATCGCACCATGCAGACCGTCCGCCGCATGGAGCTGAAGGCCGACCAGCTTTACAAGCAGAAGATCATCCGGGGCTTCTGCCACCTCTACGACGGCCAGGTAAAGTCACTCTCGATTTTGTGCTATTCCCGTTAGACCACTCTGCGTTGTGGGCCGGTGCGCAATCACTCGCACACAGGACTTAATTGTCTCAAATCAGCTGTTCAAGAGGTTTGCGAAGACCTGAAAAGCAGGTTTTACAGGCCGCACAGTGAGCTGTTGAGTCACTACTGAAGCATTTTGTGTGTTCGTCGCGCCCCCAGGAAGCGTGCGCCATGGGTATCGAAGCAGCCATCAACCCCACAGACCACGTCATCACGGCCTACCGCGCCCACGGCTACACCTACACCCGAGGGGGGTCTGTCCAAAAGATCTTGGCTGAACTCACAGGTGAGACCGCCCTACCAAAAAAGCATAGTCCCAGAAACTATACATTGTCCCCTGAAATACATTAAACTGATCCGTATCTCCTAACTCTTAGGTCGTAAAGGGGGCATCGCCAAAGGAAAGGGTGGCTCCATGCACATGTACGCGCCAAACTTCTATGGTGGCAACGGCATTGTTGGGGCGCAGGTAACCAAAGGCTGTTCTCAGTAGCTCATGTCCGAACTCGTCTGTGCGTATGTTGTGCCGAAGTGATGCGACCTGCTGTGTTTTTCAGGTGCCCCTGGGAGCAGGTATCGCCTTGGCATGCAAGTACCAGGGCAACGGCCAGGTGTGTGTTGCTCTCTATGGAGACGGAGCAGCCAATCAGGTAAGCGTCTATACTGTGTCCCTCGCGTTCAGCCCCACCATCAATTCCCATGTCCCAGTATTTGAGCTGTTGTAACGACTCAACTTGTCCAATCAGGGCCAGATCTTTGAGTCGTTCAACATGGCGGCTCTGTGGAAGTTGCCGTGCATCTTCGTCTGTGAGAACAACAAGTACGGCATGGGCACGTCTGTGGAACGGTCGTCCGCCAGCACAGACTACTTCCGCAGGGGAGACTTCGTACCTGGACTCAGAGTAAGAAGCATGAGGCTACCGTTTACTATTGCTATTTTTACAATTTGAATGCTGTTGGACAGCACCACCTTGTGGTCTCTGGCGGTAGCTGCAGTGTAGCGTTTGCTGTTCTGTACACTGCAGCAAGCCAGTAGAGACCTAGATTATGACGGGAGACTTTGACGTCTAACCCGGCAGTTTCAGGTGTGACCATGCACTCAGTCTTCTGCTGCTCATGTATAATACTGCAAACAAACTCTGGATACGGCGAGAGAAACACAATGAATGAATTTATTGCCTGCTGCATAAATGTTGTATTTAGACATTCTTCATCAATGATTTATTTAAATGATGGTATTATTGCTTTGGCAATCATCCATCGCTAGATGTCACTGATAACTTTTATATATCATAAAATGTCTATAGAACTGTTTTCTTAATCAAACATTGGGTGTTGTAATGGTCTCTTTTATTAATATCTCCATGTGTTTCTCCTGCCTGTATTGTGCTCATGTCTAACCGCTGTAGGTGGACGGTATGGACGTGCTTTGTGTCAGAGAAGCTACAAAGTTTGCTGCAGACCATTGCAGAGCCGGAAAGGTGAGTCCTGTGTGGGGAGAACACCCGTGTAACGTTAGTCTGTAATGTTAATGTTCTGTTTTTAAATGAATACGTGTGATCGTTCTTCCTTATATCTGTAATTGTAAAGAAATTGAAGCATGCAGCTGATTTAACTTTTTGTGAAAGGAAATATGTCTTCTTTCCCAAATAAAGTAGTGTTTTTTTTGGGGGATTTGCTGTTGTCTGGCCAACATTATCTTGATCTCCAGAGTTAACTCCACATACTTGACATCCTGTTTTTCCTACATTGTCATGTGACCCAGGGCCCCATCCTCATGGAGTTGCAAACCTACCGTTACCATGGCCACAGCATGAGTGACCCAGGGGTCGGGTGAGTGTATGTGCAGCTATTGACCGGTTACACCTGCAGGCCCCTCCAGCAGTCCTGCTAATGGTCTCCTCCCACTCGGCTGTGAAATGTTGCAAAACCGGGAAGGAGTAGCTTAAGGTGTCTGAACACAAGTTGCACCGCAGTTGGTCTCTTAGTCTAACTCAATTGTGTACTAAATTCAATACTATGACAATGTTTTAACAATTGCTGTATAGTTTAGATACACCCTATTCCAGTTTCTGTTGTTGCTTAGCAAAAGAGGAGCTAGTGTTTCCTTCAGAGAAGGTTGTCTGACTGTGATGTCACTTCCTGTAGCTATCGCACCCGAGAGGAGGTCCAGGAAGTGCGTAGCAAGAGCGACCCGATCACCATGCTGAAGGACCGCATGCTCAGCAACAGCATGGCCGCCGTGGAGGAATTCAAGGTACAGCCAGCGGGGAGGGGGGGGGGTCACAAAGTGGAAGTCTTTCCCTGTGGTTTGAGCCGTTGGAATGATGTTAGCTTGTGCCTAAAGTGTGTGTGACATAACCTCACTCGAATAAGTACCATCCTTTATTTTTTGTTGCTATTTTGAATGCTGTTGGACAGCACCACCTTGTGGTCTCTGGCGGTAGCTGCAGTGTAGCGCTTGCTGTTCTGTACCCTGCAGCAAGCCAGTAGAGACCTAGATTATGACGGGAGACTTTGACGTCTAACCCGGCAGTTTCAGGTGTGACCATGCACTCAGTCTTCTGCTGCTCATGTATAATACTGCAAACAAACTCTGGTTACGGCGAGAGAAACCAACTGTCTCTGAATGTCTTTATTGCCTGCTGTATAAATGTTGTCTTTAGACATTCTTCATCAATGATTTATTTACATTATGGTATTGCTTTGGCAATCAGCCATCGCTAGATCTAACTGATAACTTTTATCTATAAACTGTAAATTACCCATTTTCTCAATGGGAAACATTGGGTGGTGTAATGTGTTAATGTCTCCGTGCGTTTCTCCTGTTCTATACTCCTGTCTAACCCGGGCAGGGCCCACTGATCCTCAAGTTTCCACCACTGAACGAAGGAAATGTCAAATGCTAAAGATCCTTTTTTGTGGTTGAAAAATGTTTCCATGGTCTTGTCGCCTACTATGGGATCTTGGAGTGAGTGTTGTATTGGTGCCCACAGGTTAAGGTTGGTTAACCAAACAGGTCGTCCCAGGAGACTGTTGAGGGTTGTCAAGCATGCAGGGGGGTCGTCCACGGTGCGTTACCGAGTGCCTCCTGCTTTCCCTCTGGATATCTTGTCTGTCTCGTGTCGTTGTGGCATCACTTCCTGTGGCGTTTATCATGCATGGGAACCAGGAAGCGTCCTAGCGGTCACGGCTATATTTAAACCCCTCTTGTCACCCTCAGGAAATCGACACAGAGATTAGGAAGGAGATCGAGGAGGCCGCTCTGTTTGCCACGACGGACCCGGAGCCCGCGCTGGACGACCTGTGTAGCCACATCTTCCACAACGAGCCGCCCCTGGAGGTCCGAGGGACCAACCCCTGGTCCAAGCTCCAGTCCATCAGCTAGACTCGCCACCCACACGGGTTTTATGGTCCTCCAAGGAAGAGTTTAATTTAAACCTTCTGCGACCTGCTGCACTTCCCCTTTGGTAAAGAAAAAAAAATAGTTGCACGTGTATTGCAATACGTGAGGTAGTTGGGATGGGTTTTATTATTTTGGTCCACCCCCCCGGAAGGCTGGGGTGGAAAAGTTGTAATCTTGAAGTCAGGAAACGGCAAGCCATTGTTTTTGCTGTTCTTCAAAGCTAGCGAGGCAGGCCACCACTTGTATGCCTGCCCTCACCGTGGGCCAAAGGAACATTGATCCACTGGTCTGAGAGACCATTACATCAATGATCTTACACATGAACTAGAAATAAGAAAGTCAATCTCATGACTGACCCCTTTGGCCGAAATGTGAACTGCACCACCTTCTTTGTCGTTGGACTACTTGATGGCATCGGTCGCTTGGTTGTTGGCGGGTCCATGTCTCTGTCTCGGGCGCTAACGACACAATAACACCAACGGACTAACGCTAGCTCTTTATTAAACTACGGCACTCGGGATTGCGCTTAGACGTCACTTTATTATAGATTAATATTATTTGGCCCACAGGCTGTTCTACGCAATGGGAGATCAGGAAAGGTGTAGTTTTTCCAAGGGGAATTGCAGATCTGTTCAGATATTGGCATTTTATTATATATATATTTGTATACATGTCAAATGTTTCTGGTAGATTAGAAAGGGCTGTTCACTGCCGCATAGAGCACCCTTTATGCTATCATTGTAATTAATGTACAAATATTTAAACATGTATAGTAAAACAATGTCTCTCGCCTGCATCAGAGAGAAGTGTATTTATGACCGAGGCTTAGTTTTAACATTGTTGTATGCAGCTTGAAGTCACTTGGGTCTCCCCAGGTTATTTTATTGGTTTTAGCTTGTTCTTCAGTATAGGAACAGCCGAGTTTACTTTTTAATGCTTGGCCATTGATTACATTGCAAGAATATATTGACTGTTGCGTTGCAGACCAAGTGTCACGGAACTCACACCAACAATCTGCCCAATAGATTTATGTTGCCATGCTTTTTTATTTATTTTCCACAATGTAGAAACGATGTGGCGATTGTGCCGTGTTGTGTGCGACTAGCCAGCGGTGCCTGGGCTTTATTTACCATCTGTACTTTATTATTTTTATTTATTTCCTCCAATCTGGATCTGATACCAGGTCTCCTTTTCTGAGTTGCTTGTGTAAATTATTCTGTAGCACTATCGAACAGATCTCTTCATTGTATTGTTGTGAGACGTATTCCAGGTGCAGAGATAATGGATCATTCTCGTACTGAACCAACCACCACGGACGTTAAGGGAAGGTGGGCTGAGCTA
>CM051020.1:18273272-18275772 GCA_027704905.1 Muraenolepis orangiensis | reverse complement strand
TTATCTCTCTCTCTCTTGGTCGCTCTCTTGGACTCCTGCTCATAACCTCAGTCAGAATGGGATGAGGTGTGTGTGTGTGGGGGGGGGGGGGGGTGTTGGCGTGGGGTAACTCAGTTCCACCACACAGGGGAAGGCGTGTGGGCCCCATGCTGTACATCAGTCCTTGTCCTGATTGCTGTGGTCTCCAGCATCATCAGCGGTCTCCGGACCACAGCTGTCGTCCCGGCAACCATGTTAATCCGCCACATTACGCAATCGATGAGTTCATCAGCGCCACATCGTAAACCGTCTGATTTATTATCAGGAAACACACACACACACACACACACACACACACACACACACACACACACACACACACACACACACACACACACACTGGTTTGTTATTGTTGCGTGGGGACAGTGTGTCTAACCTGAGACCTGAGGGATGAGGTCACACAGGAAGACACACGCGCCAACCAATTAGTGTTGTCACTGCCGATGTATGTGTGTGTGCTATACATATTCATTGTGTGTGTGTGTGTGTGTGTGTGTGTGTGTGTGTGTGTGTGTGTGTGTGTGTGTGTGTGTGTGTGTGTGTGTGTGTGTGTGTGTGTGTGTGTGTGTGTGTGTGTGTGTGTGTGTGTGTGTGTGTGTGTAGGACACCCATCTCGTTTTGGAGGATTCTCTGGGGGAAGATGACTCTGTTCCTGACTGTATGGTAAGTCCATATATGTCTCTCTCTCTCTCTCTCTCTCTCTCTCTCTCTCTCTCTCTCTCTCTCTCTCTCTCTCTTGTGCGCCGTGTGTGTTTACTTTTGAGATGTTAGTCTTGCTCGCCCCTTTTCATTTGGAGCCATTTACAAGGACACACCAGAGAAAAGACTGGACCGTTGTGGAATGGAACCTGTGAACATCTGTAGTCTGTAGAGTTTCACTTCCTGAGCGGCTCTTTCTCCCTCTTCACCTTTTGTGTTCCTCTTCTCTGGTCTCCTTCTCCTCCCCCTCCCCCTCCTCCTCCTCCTCCTCCTCCTCCTCCTCCTCCTCATCTCCTCTTTTTATGTTCTCTAAAGCCCAGTCCAGGTCAAAGATTTGCGATGAGCCGTGTTTCTGAACATTGCCGAGAAAGGTGCATGCAGGACTGTTGACTGGTTGTCTGAAACCGTCTGCCTGGTGTCTCGAGAGATGGACCGTAACGCTGGATAGGCGTTGACCGCGTCTTGAGGGGGGTTCACGTGTACCCCGCTCTTGAAAACACTAACACTGTGACTTAAAGCGTACGTAAAAGTGAACGTTGGTTATTACCGTGTAACGGTAAGAGTTGCACTCGGTAGCTTCAGACTCCTGACGTGGCGTTAGTGTAAAGTCAGATTAAGGTCAGATTACCGTGTGATTGTTTTGCAAGCGGTTGCCGTTTGCAAAACTTAGATCTAAAGCAAGCTTTATATCCTCGTTAGGCTCTCTTATCTTTTCACTGCTGTTCTATTGTTCTTGTTCTTGTTCTCTCCCTCTTTTTCTCCCCACCTTGGTGGTGGTTATGAGTCTTCTCTCTCTCCTGCTCTCTCACCCTGTGTGCACGGCTCCATTAATCTCGCCTGGCGTTTAACAAGCTGCTCTTGTAAACACAACCTCTCTGTTTGGGTGTTGAGCAGCCCGACATCCTAACACATGCTCTCTCTCTCTCGCTCTCGCTCTCTCTCGCTCTGTGTGTGTGTGTGTGTCTCTCTCTCTCTCTCTCTCTCTCTGTCTCTCGCTCGATCTCTCTCTCTCGCTCGATCTCTCTCTCTCTCTCTCTCTCTCTCTCTCTCTCTCTCTCTCTCTCTCTCTCTCTCTCTCTCTCTCTCTCTCTCTCTCTCTCTCTCTCTCTCCATTCCCTTTCTTCTATGTGTGAACTGGGATGTGTGTGTGTGTGTGTGTGTGTTCCAGGTTAGAATGGGATCTGTGATGGGATCTGAGTGGTCACAGAGATGATAAGCACTAAGGTTAGGTCAGGGTTAGGAAACGTCTAGAAAGAGTCTCAGAGTGATCAAAAGTCCAGCGTTGTTTATGTTAACCTTTGATTTATTATTAGTAAATAAAACGTGCTATGACTCAAAATACTTAAACCGTCTGCTAACCGGCTCTGTGATAACGCAGGCCCTAACAACCCGTAATAACAACTTCTATCACGGGTACCTTCTACTGCATGGCATTTCAGTTGAGGTTGTTAAAATTGCGCAAAATCAACCAAAAAAAATATCCAATTTTGCGCAATCAATTTGCACATATTTGCGCAAATATTTTTGCGCAATCAATTGCACGATGCCGCTTTTTTTTGGGGTCCGGTCTGGATTGACCTGTTCTGCTGGTTTGCGTTGCGTGTGGTCCCCATCACTCCGAGGCTGAACCGGAGCGGTGGAGAAACCTCCGACAGTTCAGTACAGTTCAGTTCACTCACAGCGAAGCGCGGCGGTCAATGTGTAACCGCCGTGTTCTCGCCGGGGTGTCGGCCCCGGCTGATGTGCGGTGGTTTCCCCCCT
>CM051020.1:18260772-18270772 GCA_027704905.1 Muraenolepis orangiensis | reverse complement strand
GTGTGTGTGTGTGTGTGTGTGTGTGTGTGTGTGTGTGTGTGTGTGTGTGTGTGACTGGCACACGCAGAAAAACCTAACACACAATGGGATGTGTGTAAGGGTGGTGCATCTCTGTGGTGGTGTGAGAGCAAGGCATTGTGGGATTGGCATTGTGAGGTCATGGGGTGATGATGCAATTTCTGCAACCCGGCGCCGCTTTTCCTGAGAGCAGTTCACTTCAGGAACCACACACACACACACACACACACACACACACACACACACACACACACACACACACACACACACACACACACACACACACACACACACACACACACACACACACACACACACACACACACACACACACACACAGTTTCTGTTGGTAGGAGAACAGGAGATAAGAGGGAGAGGGAGAGAGAGGTAAAGAGGTAGAGAGAGGGGGAGGGGAGGGAGAGACAGGAACAGGAGAAGACGAGAACATAAAAGAGAGCCAACCGTCTTTCCTTCCTGTTTCCTGGCACCGCTCAGTCCATCACTCTGCCCCACCACCACACCCTGCCGGTACTACCCCCCCCCCCCCCCCCCCTCTCCGGAATCTTCCTACAGGAACACCCTGTTCCCACTCCAGTCCTCCATTATGCACCCACTCACTCATGGAATTTCGACAGAACCGCACAATCAGAACCAGATCCAACGGAAAAGTGATGCCAGGCCCTCATCCCACGCTTTTCTTGGTCTGTCTGTCTGTCTGTCTGTCTGTCTGTCTGTCTGTGTGTGTCGCTCTCTTAGTTCAATTCAATTAAGTTGGCTTCATTAGCAGGATAGCATGTATACAACGCATATTGCAAAAAGCAAATAAGCGAATTAATCAATCAACCATTGCAACACTGATGATAATAGGTAAATAGAGAAATAACGATACACAAGTTGATCAACAAATAACAGGTTCATTAATTAATCAATCATTAAACAGGAAGACACTCGATTAATTAATCAATCATTAAACAGGAAGACACTCGATTGATCTTAATTTGTGGCATCTCTCTATCTCGGTCTGTTTTATTTACTTTAGAGTTAGGTTTATATATCAATGTCAGGTTGGTAGTGAAGCATTGCATCATGGGTACTTTAACTTTAAGGAGGACAAAAAGCTAAACTCTCTTTTTCCAGCCGTCTACTTTCTCTCTGGACACTCCTGAACTTGTCCAGCAGGCTTTCTTTAATATTGTATTGACACTCGCAGAAATCTTTTTAATGAAACCTATCACTTGTAACCTTGACAACAAACCTACCCACCAGCGGTTGAACATTTGCAATCTAAAGTCCACACCCCCCCGTCCCCGCCTCCCTCGCTCCACCTGCATGTTTACATCATGTCAAAAGGGTGGAGGCGGTGGAGACGCTTCCCGTTTCGTCCTCCGGTTCAGTCGGCTCCGATAAACTAGGAATCGTACGCCGTGTCGCAGCTGTTTACCCAAGAAACCATTAGTCCAGGCTATGTATCAAAGCTATCCATGGGAGTTACGGTTCACCGCCGTTGGAGCTGCGAATGGAAGGAGGTCAATTCTCTGTACAGATGGATGTGACCGATGGATAAGATGGATCGTTTGTTGATTGTGTGTTTGCGAAAGCGCCCCTTGTACATCGCAACTTTATCCTTTTAACCTCTGACAGGAAGTTAACCTCTTATCTGACAGGAAGTTACTAGTTACACTTCACATACACACTAACCCCCCGGGACCCGCCTTAAACACACATGAACGCTATCAAACACATGCTGTGTTGCGATATACCGTACATCTAACAGAATCCCTGTGGAACAGCCGGTAGCATCACACTGTTTATCTGTAATATAATGGACAATATTGTGTGTGTGTGTGTGTGTGTGTGTGTGTGTGTGTGTGTGTGTGTGTGTGTGTGTGTGTGTGTGTGTGTGTGTGTGTGTGTGTGTGTGTGTGTGTGTGTGTGTGTGTGTGTGTGTGTGTGTGTGTGTGTGTGTGTGTGTGTGTGCGCAGCATGTGACATGCCCCAGTCATATGTGTGTGTGAAGCACTCTGAAATCATAAGTATGTGTCACATACTGTGATACCCGTTATGTTACAGTCTCTCACGCTGTGTGTTGAGTTCTCTGAAATGGCAAGTATACGTCACGTACGTGTGTGTGTGTGTGTGTGTGTGTGTGTGTGTGTGTGTGTGTGTGTGTGTGTGTGTGTGTGTGTGTGTGTGTGTGTGTGTGTGTGTGTGTGTGTGTGTGTGTGTGTGTGTGTGTGTGTGTGTGTGTGTGTGTGTGTGTTGTGGAGAAGCCGCTGCTGTGTGGAAACCCCATCATTAATCGGGCGGCTGAGTGGCAGCACACACATAAACACACCGAAGTCATCATACACATCCCTCTCTCATGCAGTGTGTGTGTGTGTGTGTGTGTGTGTGTGTGTGTGTCGACTTGTTGTTGAGGGAGAGAGAGAGAGGAATGAATGATAGTTTGGAAAAGATAATAATGGAGTATCAGAGAGCATAACAAGGAAGTACACGAGAGTGAGAGGAGGGGGAGGAGGAGGAGGAGGAGGAGGAGGAGGAAGCTGCCAACAACTCTCTGCTATCGGTACTAAAGTGTGTGTGTGTGTGTGTGTGTGTGAGAGAGAGAGAGACGTCACTAAGATGATCCAATCAGAGTGCTCCCTTGGCAACGTTCCCCACATGAGGGGGAGAACAAGGGACACCGGGGGAGACCAGAGGGAGATGAGACGGGGACTGGGTCGGCAAGTTCAACAATGGTTGTATTGTCGTGTGTGTGTGTCTACTATTTGACAACCCCCCCCCCCCCCCCCCCCCCCCCATTGATTCTAGGCCAGACCAGAGGGTGGAGAGGGGTTGGGCACCCGCAACAGCCAATGAGATATGAGATATGAGATCAAGAACGACCAATGGGGTTTGAGGTCCTGTCTTCGTGAGCCAGGCAGATGGACCAACACCAAGTGGGGTAGTCGTGGGTACTGCCATAAATCATGATTATTTATCAAAAATGGAGTCAATATTTTGTAGAAGCATCAATTAACATCCCTACATTATCGTTGTGACGCCAATATCAAGTGTGTGTGTGTGTGTGTGTGTGTGTGTGTGTGTGTGTGTGTGTGTGTTGGGTGGGCAAATAGGACCCGGGACACATTCCCATGGCAACGTGGTTGTCATGGAAATAAAGTTTTGTGACTCAGATCCACCCACTGCCAACAATCCCCCCCCCCACCCCTCTCTCTCTCTCTCTCTCTCTCTCTCGCTCTCTCTCTCTCGCTCTCTCTCTCTCTCTCTCTTGCGCTCCAGTAACCTGTGTAATCAGTTGAGATCAGTTGACAGCAGCAAGAGTGTGATAACAACAGACACACACACACACACACACACACACACAGAACACACACACACACACACACACACACACACACACACACACACACACATACACACACACATACACAGTTCTTTATTCCGGTCCCACCTGCAATTTTGGGGTGGGGGTGGGTAAGGGGGTGTGTGTGTGTGTGTGTGTGTGTGTGTGTGTGTGTGTGTGTGTGTGTGTGTGTGTGTGTGTGTGTGTGTGTGTGTGTGTGTGTGTGTGTGTGTGTGTGTGTGTGTGTGTGTGTGTGTGTGTGTGTGTGTGTGTGTGTGTGTGTGTGAGATTGAGGATCTGTCTATCTGGCTTGTGAATAAATGATGAGTCTATCTCTGCCTCTGCTCATCCATACTTAATAACCTCTCTATCACTCTCTCTCTTTTCCTTTCCCTTCTGTCGCCTCCCCCATCGTCCTCTCCATTTAATCTCTACTTACTTCTTATGTACATTTTCGTGTTCTCTATCACTTATCACTTTAACTCTATACACATGTCGATTTGAGTATTTCCTCCTCATATTCATTAATTTCATTCAGGATAGCTCGGTCTGTTGGGACTTGGCTTGGGAACCCGGAAAGTCGTCAGTTCAAGTCCCCCGAAACACCTGGGTACTGCTGAGGGGCCCTTGAGCAAGACACCAGACCCCTACCCTGCTCCCCGGGCAGCTGGATATACAATAGCTGCTCACTGCTCTTAACACTAGGATGGGTTAAATCCAGAGAAACTAATTTCACTGTGTGTGTGACCAATAAAGAGGATTTAGATTCAGATTTCCTTTCATCCCTTCCTCTGTTGGTTTCCTCCTTCCTCCCTCTGCTGTATCTATAGCACCGTCTCTCTGTTTCATTACAGCACGGGGTCATTAGGTCAGTGGTGATGTCATGGGTGGAGGTACAGATGCCCGACTGGGACAAACAAAGCAAGCCACACAGGGTTAAGCAAAGCGTGCGTCATTGGGGCGACTGGTGGCTTTCAAATCCCTGTCAAATATATACTTAACTTCTTTATTTGACTTTGTATTTTTTATATAGCAACTTGCATTACAGTAACCTTGGTCAAATGTCAGACTTATTCTTCACTGTGTGTGTGTGAGTGTGAGTGTGTGTGTGTGTGTGTGTGTGTGAGAGATACTTGAACCTGTGAGCTCAGTATAGCGGAAATGCATTGACTTTAACCTGACAAATTCCAAGCGAGTTTGCTTCTCGTGTGTGTGTGTGTGTGTGTGTGTGTGTGTGTGTGTGTGTGTGTGTGTGTGTGTGTGTGTGTGTGTGTGTGTGTGTGTGTGTGTGTGTGTGTGTGTGTGTGTGTGTGTGTGTGTGTGTGTGTGTGTGTGTGTGTGTGTGTGTGTGTGGAGCCATCCGGCCTGTTAATTTGATTGCATAACCACTTTAGAGGGCACAGATTGTCTGGTATGGAATACTTCTCGCTCTTAGTCTGCTGCAGGCACACACACTCGCACAAAACACACACTCGCACAAAACTCACACACAGAGGACAACCCCCTCCACACATAAAGGGCAAACCCTATTACACACACACACACACACACATCTACCTCTTTTTCCAAACCAAATCATAAATTAATCAATACTTTGATTGATTTGACTGAGTCAATACTTTGACTCAGACTTTACATTTCAGTTCCCCGGGAGGTTCCTGTTTGTGCCGGACAATACCGTGTCCACACCGTGGGGACACCTTGTTCTTTCCTCTCTCCCCCCCCCCCCCCCTCGGTCTTCTGTCTCTCTGAGCACACCCCAGCAAGGCGATAGTCTCTCCACAACAGGTGGACTTAATCCCAGCAATGGTACACATCCTGTTAATAGTCTGGTATTGTGCTTGCTGTGTGTGTGTGTGTGTGTGTGTGTGTGTGTGTGTGTGTGTGTGTGTGTGTGTGTGTGTGTGTGTGTGTGTGTGTGTGTGTGTGTGTGTGTGTGTGTGTGTGTGTGTGTGTGTGTGTGTGTGTGTGTGTGTGGAACCATGTGGGTTATTATTGTAAGATAACTGTTACTTATTGAAGATTGTATTTATTGTAAAGCGTCTCAAGCCACCATGTGGTCGTCTTGATAAGGTTGAACGTATCTGTTAAAAAAAACAATTGACAACTTTGTGTGTGTGTGTGTGTGTGTGTGTGTGTGTGTGTGTGTGTGTGTGTGTGTGTGTGTGTGTGTGTGTGTGTGTGTGTGTGTGTGTGTGTGTGTGTGTGTGTGTGTGTGTGTGTGTGTGTGTGTGTGTGTGTGTGTGTGTGTGTGTGTGTGTGTGTCGTGGCATCGTACGTGTGCGTTTTATGGCAGAGGCTTCACTGACGGGAAAGCTCCGGGTCAGCTGATGGAAACACAGGGTCGTAGGTCACAGTGGGAGTTCAGGGGGATCCCGCTTCGCTTCCTAAATTTAGGCCCGCCACCCCCGCACCCTCCCCACACGCCACCCCCCGTTGCTGGGTATCCCCCTCGCATTGAATGTCACACACACACACACACACACACACACTCACACTTACACCCATAAACACACAGACACGCGCAGCAAGAGAGGGTCATCGTGGACCAATGCCTGAGTTGCACGTACAGGAAGACAGTTAGGCATGCAGATAAACACATACACACACTCAGTGGCACAGTGCTACTCTCCGACATCGGACAGCACAACTCACATCGCGGACGGTCTCGACACATTGACACACACACACACCTACACATTAAGACACACACACACACAGAAGGGATGACACACACGCAGGGAGGCATGGCGGAGACCAAGGCCGTATGTGTGTCTCTGGTGGCTCTTGCCAGGGAGCTGAGGACCAGGCTGAAGGCTCTGCGTCTCGGAGGGCTGCCGTCCGACACACACTTCCCCGAATGGGGCCCGCCGCCCGGGGACAGGGACCGGGACCCGTCCCACCCCCACCCCCGGGGCCGGGTCCTGGGGACCGGCTGTACTTTGGGAAGGGAGGGGACTGGGACGGGGACTGGGACGGGGTCTAGGACGCGGTGGGGTCTGCCCAGAGTCTTTAGGAGGAGGATCAGAGAGAGAAGAACGTTAGATCCAGAGACGCCCAGAGTGGCTGTGAGTACTGCTGTGTGTGTGTGTGTGTGTGTGTGTGTGTGTGTGTGTGTGGTTTTCTCTGTACATCTGTTATCCTAATGAGTGTGTGTTTACAGTGTGTGTGTGTCCATGAAAGTACAGAATCCGTCTCGGTTGTAAACAAAGGTTCCGTCCGTGGAAACCTGAACCTGTTGATCGGTATATTCTGAAAAAAACTTTTAGGACCCGGTGTGGAAATGTCCCACAACCGGGTTCTCCGTACCGACACGAACGTGATCACATAACTCACACATTGAAATTAAAGAAATGTCATCGTATTCATTCACACAAATGAATGGGTGTTTGGCCAAAGAGAAATGTCGCTTTATGGGCCTGTCACGACTATCTTTCTCATTTGTATGCAAGTTGAAATGCATAAAGATGAAACATTGGTAGATTTAAGTGTGTGTGTGTGTGGTGTGTGTGGTGTGGTGTGTGTGTGGTGTGTGTGTGTGTGTGTGTGTGGTGGTGGTGTGGGGTGTGTGAGTGAGAGTGAGAGCTGGGGAATTCAGTGTGTCAGGTTACCACTAGTCTTGTCCTTTCCAGCGCTGACGTGGGCTAACATTAGCATGGGTGTCTGGGACAGGACGTGGAATGGAACGCACTTCCTGTCTCTCATGGCAACCGTCGCTAGGATTTACAAGTGGCAGTTAACAGTCAATTCATAACACCGGCCTTGTTTTCAAATGACAGTTCCCAAATATGTGGATGACGTTTTTTCCAAGGTGTTTATGGAATAATATATGAGTCTGTTCCTAACTCGACTGGCAGTGTTATCCACAGGAAGTTACCGAGCAGTCAGCTCAATGCCAATATGACAACAACTTATTCTAGTTGTGGATGAATAATACATATGAGAGAGAGAGAGAGAGAGAGAGGAGAGAGAGAGAGAGAGAGAGAGAGGAGAGAGAGAGAGAGAGAGAGAGAGAGAGAGAGAGAGAGAGGGAGATTTTAGGCCATAAACAATCTCAATTACAAAAGTAACAAGTAAACAAAAGTTTCCACTTAGTCATAAAAAATTATAATAAATATATATACAGTATATATGATTAAATCATATAATCTGGGGCTTTTCTCGAGCAAAAAACATCTATTGTTGATTTGTCTACACAATGACCGGGTCAATACGCTACAACAGCAAATCTATTCCCAGTTCCTTGGTGTTTTATGTTCAGCTGAGTTAGTAACGGCCTAATCTCCAGTGCTGGTTCTTAATAACTGGAGCTTTGTGTTTCCTGAGGGCTGATTGCATTAATGCAGGCTATTGCGGCTGATCAGGTTAGTGCGATCTAGTAGCTTGTGATTATCTTAACGGTTATAGGGCGGTCGTCTCTCCTTCCTTCCGTCTTACCGGCTGGTGCACGGAGCTGTCTGACTCAAATGTCTTCACACAGATCAGCACAGGAAACCTCATTATGTATGGGGTATCATTTATTTTTCGTTTTTGACGGACGAGCGAGGGGAGACAACCAGAGACAACCTGAACTGAACACATGAAATATACAGTGTGTGTATCGCAACGTAGGCTGGCTCTGGGAGTGTGTGCGTGCTGGTTCACTTTTAAGCTTGGTTTCTCTGCTTGAAAAGCCCAACACATTACTGCCATTTAGGTGGGGTCGATCTGATTGGCAGATGAAAGGTGTTTTGATGATCTGAGCGCCTCGTTCGCTGGCTCCAGTCTTAAAACCCCCGTCATATCCTGAGTTGTTTCATCTTGCGGGTGTGTGGTTGTTGGGCTTTGATTTTGACCTTGGATGTGTGTGTGTGTGTGTGTCTCCACCAAAGTAAAAGTTAATAATAAATAATAATTAGCCAGACTTCATATTCACTGATGCTAAGTGAGGTTCTGCACCTGTTCTATTAAATTACTAGATCCACCAATTAAAATCACTTGATGCCTTCCTTGGCAAAGTCATTTTGCTGTGTGTGTGTGTGTGTGTGTGTGTGTGTGTGTGTGTGTGTGTGTGTGTGTGTGTGTGTGTGTGTGTGTGTGTGTGTGTGTGTGTGTGTGTGTGTGTGTGTGTGTGTGTGTGTGTGTGTGTGTGTGTGTGTGTGTGTGTGTGTGATCCTGTAATTTGAAGGCAAGCATTCTGTCACCGCTTCTGCCATTCTCCATCTGTGTTGTTGTTGCACACACACACACACACACACACACACACACACACACACACACACACACACACACACACACACACACACACACACACACACACACACACACACACACACACACACACACAAACATTCAAATGTCAGTTAGCTCACCAACACTCCTAACTATATCAATATTTCAAGTGAACGGTACCAGGAGAAACTCCACCTGAGCCAGATTCAGTGTGAACAGAGCACTGTGTGTGTTCTGTTTTACTTCATCGTCATCGTCATCACCTTATGAAGACACTCCGGTCCACCCGTGGAACAAGCTCCTTACCAAGCTCCTTACCAAGCTCCTTACCAAGCTCCTTACCAGCTCCTTACCAAGCTCCTTACCAGCTCCTTACCAAGATCCTTACCAAGCTCTGCTAGAATTTAATGGTGTGATGGTCTCCATATTTGGAAGTGAGTGACACTTTTACACGCATCAGTCAATTCCTGTTTCTCACTTCTACTTTACATTTACATTTAGGGCATTTGGCGCTTTTATCCAAAGCGACGTACACCTTGTAAGTCGCTTTGGATAAAAGCGTCTGCCAAAAAAGTAGAAGTGAGAAACAGGAATTGACTGATGCGTGTAAAGAGAAAAAAAGATATATATAGATATATATATATATCTATATATATATATATATCTATCTGTACACAGAGGAGGGTTACCTAGTGTTCTGACTGGTCGTCTACAGGGAGGGTAGCCCAGTGTTTTCATTTATCTGTGTGTTTATAGACAAACACACAGGTCTTGTGTTGTTTTGAATAAGCGACTATTCGGAACACATTGGAAATCTGGAAGCAGCTAACAGAAAGCGACCCCCCCTGAACCCCCCCCCCCCTTGTGGACGCCCACTGATACATTTGGAATCAAACAACTTGGGTAAGACATGCAAATGCCAATTTACAGATATTTTGGCTTATGCCTTTTATAGTATCAAGCTATTTGGCTGATCCTCTAGAGAGACACACACACATGCACACATACACATCCTTGTTCCCACTGAGGGGGGGGGGGGGGGGGGAGAGAGAGAGAGAGAGAGAGAGAGGAGAGAGAGAGAGAGAGAGAGAGGAGAGAGAGAGAGAGAGAGAGAGAGAGAGAGAGAGAGAGAGAGAGAGAGAGAGAGAGAGAGAGAGAGAGAGAGAGAGAGAGAGAGAGAGAGAGAGAGAGAGAGAGAGAAAATCAGAGCAGAGGTGAGAACAGTTGAAGTAAAGATAGAAAATGTGTGTGAGAGAGAGAAGAAAGGGAGGGAGTGTGTGTGTGAGAGAGAGAGAGAGAGAGAGAGAGAGAGAGAGAGAGAGAGAGAGAGAGAGAGAGAGAGAGAGAGAGAGAGAGAGAGAGAGAGAGAGAGAGAGAGGAGAGAGAGAGAGAGAGAGAGAGAGAGAGAGAGAGAGAGAGAGAACG
>CM051020.1:18225772-18258272 GCA_027704905.1 Muraenolepis orangiensis | reverse complement strand
AGATGCAGGCCAGTTGTACGCCATGAAAGTCCTGAAGAAAGCCACACTTAAAGGTAAAGAGAGACGGATAGAGGGGGGTATGGACAGAGGCTGACACTGAGAGAGTGCACAGACAAAGGGAGGGAAAGAGGGAGAGAGAGAGAGGGGGATGGACAGAGGATGGGTCGAATAGGAGAGAAACTCCTGTTATCCTGTTTGATTTGCACCATCTGGTGGTTGACAGACAGCACATCACTTGAGCTCTGCTGTTATTCAACCGAACTGGATCGGTCTCTTCTCCTCTTTGTTCAGTTAAGCCTCCAGCTTGCTCAGGAATTGCATTTATTTCATGAGAGAGAGAGAGAGAGAGAGAGAGAGGCTGGGCCTGGTCCATCTTGGAGCCCAATACCTCCCCAAGATGGAGCGAATCTTCCCTTTTTTACAACCTAATTTCACAATATTGTCTGCTATACTGGCTATATTGGCAGAATGTAAGCAGGTCCAATAAGAGTTATTTTAAATGATTTAATTAAGAGAGAGAGAGAGAGAGGTGGGCTAGCCAGTTAGTATGAACATTTTTGCATGCAGGTGTAAACTTTGTGGTTAAATTCTGCGTGTGCGTGTGTTCAGTGCGGGACAGAGTGAGGACTAAGATGGAGAGAGACATCTTGGTGGAGGTCAGCCACCCCTTCATCGTCAAGCTGCACTATGGTGAGTCAGCGAGTCGGCCGCCGACCAATCTCTGATGTGCGAGGTGACTCAGCAGCTGAGCAGCAGCCAGTCACCTCTTACTACAGCGTTATGGGCTCTGTTCCTGCTCCAGTGTTTTAGTATTTAACGAGGAGGAGGAATAAATCAGTTCCCTTCTGGTCCTCTCTCATTCTCTCTCTCTGTGTGTTTCTCTCTCTCTCTCTCTCTCTCTCTCTCTCTCTCTCTCTCTCTCTCTCTCTCTCTCTCTCTCTCTCTCTCTCTCTCTCTCTCTCTCTCTCTCTCTCTCTCTCTCTCTCTCCTCTCTCCTCTCACACTCTCTTGCTCCCCCTCCCCCCCCCCCCCCCCCCCCCCCTCCCCCCCTCCCTCTTCAGCGTTCCAGACTGAGGGGAAACTGTACCTGATCCTGGACTTCCTGCGAGGAGGAGATCTGTTCACCAGACTATCCAAGGAGGTGCCCCCCCCCCCCCCCCCCTACTTATTTGACTGTGCATTTTTATCCTTTTAGACTTGAATACGTTTGGGGTTTGAGTAAAGACGTAATGAACATAGAGTAGAACATAGAGTAGAACATAGAGAACATAGAGTAGAACATAGTAGACATAGAGTAGAACATAGAGTAGAACATAGAGTAGAACATAGTCGATGGAAATTGTCAATTGACGAGTACCCTAGAGCTCGGCGCGATTAGTTAGCTTCCTTGAAGACACCGGTTCCCAAACGGAGGGGCGCACCCCTCCAGAGGGTCCCGGAGGTAGGACGCGCGGGGGCACAGGGAGGCTAAATATAAAGGATGCGATCTGGCCGATCTGAATAGGAACAAGTCACCTTGATGATTAAAGGTGACTTGTTCCTATTTAGATCTGCCGTTGCAGTTCTATATTAATACAGAAACAAGTGAGTAAAAGTGGAAAAAGGTGCCAGTTCTCCTCCTGGGCGCTGCCGAGGTGCCCACGAGCAAGGGACCAGCCCCCTCCCCCGCTCCCCTGGATGTACACTAGCTGCCCACTGCTCCTCATACCAGGATGGGTTACATGCAGAGGAACACACTTCACTGTATGTTTGTACATGAACTGTATGTGATCAATAAAGATTTAGATTTTTTTTAATGAAAGACAATGCATTCTATAGTAGTGTGCAAGCAAAGGATGTGTCTGGGAGTGACCTTATGTAGGGGGGGGGGGGGGGGTTGGAACCACCGCTCTAAGATCATCAATCGATGGCTTTTATTATTATTCTGTTTTGTTTTTTTACAAAAAAAGCAAAGAATCCTGATTCTCCCATGAATCTATTTATTTATTATTAACCTAGTGGCCAAAAACACCAGCTGGACAAGGGGGGGGGAACTGAATGCGGAATTCCACACCTACGTGGTTAACACTGTTAAACACACTGCTAGAGCCAATGAAAGAGCAACACCACCTTTTTAACACATGTCAAATACGGTGTGTGTGTGTGTGTGTGTGTGTGTGTGTGTGTGTGTGTGTGTGTGTGTGTGTGTGTGTGTGTGTGTGTGTGTGTGTGTGTGTGTGTGTGTGTGTGTGTGTGTGTGTGTGTGTGTGTGTGTGTGTGTGTGTGTGTGTGTGTGTGTGTAGGTGATGTTCACTGAGGAAGACGTGAAGTTCTACCTGGCGGAGTTGGCTCTGGCACTGGACCATCTGCATGGTCTGGGAATCATTTACAGAGACCTGAAGCCAGAGAAGTGAGACCCCACACACACACACACACACACACACACACACACACACACACACACGTTCTCCAACACTTAAGTACACAGCTACACATGCCACAATGAGGTAAGGTAATTCAGGATCATCCATTTTGCAATAATATACATTTCCATGAATAAATGACATAATGTGTGCATTATTTTAATCCATTTTGTAACGAGACATCGTGTGTTATTTCAGCATCTTGTTAGACGAAGAAGGACACATCAAACTCACAGGTAAGAGTGTGTGTGGGTGGGTGGGTGTTACACCTGTGTTACACCTGTGTGTGTTTGTGTTTACATTTACATCCCCTCTCTCTGACTTTCATAACATATGAGTTCTGTGTGTGTGTGTGTGTGTGTGTGTGTGGGGCAGACTTTGGCCTGAGCAAGGAGTCCATCGACAACGAGAACAAGGCGTACTCCTTCTGTGGTACGGTGGAGTACATGGCCCCCGAGGTGGTCAACCGGAGAGGCCACACCCACAGTGCTGATTGGTGGTCCTACGGCGTGCTCATGGTGAGAGGAGAGCCCTGATTGGCCACGGGCCAGCCGGAGATTATAGATAGATTATTATATCAGATTATACAGACTCTCTGTCTGTTACCCATCACATCAGAATGATGAGGAGGAGGAGAGGAGGGAGGAAAACCCTCTCCCTCTCTCCTCCATTATTCAGTCTCTCCCCATCAGTATGTCTTTCTTTCCTCTTGCTCTCTCCCTCTCTTTTCCTCCCTTTTTTCCAATTCAATGTATTGGCATGCGGAAAAATGTTTCCATTGCCAACGGTCGTACGGAATGAATACAGTAACATAAAAATGTACGTATATATATACAGTGAAGATGACCCAACTATTAACTAACTTTCTCCCTATGCATCTCTGTGTCTGTCTCTCAGTTTGAGATGCTCACAGGGACTCTACCCTTCCAGGGGAAGGACAGGAAGGAGACGATGACCATGATCCTCAAGTGAGTCCCCCCCTCCCACTCATAGAGCCATAGAGTGTTAAGAGTCATGCCCGAGATCAGACCACAGACGTATTCAGTGTTCATGACTTACCCAAATTCAATTCAAGGTCACGTTGTAGAGAGAGAGAGAGAGAGAGAGAGAGAGAGAGAGAGAGAGAGAGAGAGAGAGAGAGAGAGAGAGAGAGAGAGAGAGAGAGAGAGAGAGAGAGAGAGAGAGAGAGAGAGAGAGAGAGAGAGAGAGAGAGAGAGAGAGAGAGAGAGAGAGAGAGAGAGAGAGAGAGAGAGAGAGAGTGAGAGAGACGAGAGAGAGTAGAGAGAGAGAGAGGTGTGGAGAGAGAGAGAGACAGATGTGTATAGAGAGAGAGATGTGTGGAGAGAGAGACAGGGAGAGAGGTGTGTGGTGTGAGAGGCAGACAGATGTGTGTAGAGGGACAGATCTGTGGGAAGAGAGAGATAGAGATGTGTGGAGAGAGAAACAGAGAGAGTGTGGATAGAGAGAGATAGAGGGAGAGAGAGAGAGACCCATGTGTAGAGATCTATCTAGGAGGAGACATGGGGATGCAGAATAGGGATAGGAGTCCTCTGCAGAGAATGAGAGTGCAGCGAAATGGACCAGAGTATCCTGATGGCCTCACGGGATACAGAGAGGGAGGGACCGAGGCGAAGGGTGTGGGGATTCAGAGCGATGGAGGCAGAGAAGGGAACAAATGTAGATGAAAGAGAGGACTAAAGCAGAAAGAGAGAGAGAGGGGGGGAAAGAGAGAGAAAGGAAACTGAGGGTGAAACGTGAGCTCATGGCTGTCGGAGAGAGAGGAGAAATCTTTTTTCTTTTATCTCTGTTTTTCTTTGGGCCACTGAAGTGCTGAGCTGTAGTTCCTTCAGAGTGCTGACCTGGTTTCCTGTGCACGAGCGTTTGAGCGGTGGAGTGTTTCTGCGCACGCGTGTGTGTGTGTGTGTGTGTGTGTGTGTGTGTGTGTGTGTGTGTGTGTGTGTGTGTGTGTGTGTGTGTGTGTGTGTGTGTGTGTGTGTGTGTGTGTGTGTGTGTGTGTGTGTGTGTGTGTGTGCTGCCATCTAGTAGTTCCGAGGCAGTGTGCTGAGCCACAGTGCAGTGATCCTGTGAATAAACAGGGTATTAGTGATTGTGGCGCCGATATGATTCAACCCTGTTTACACTTCTCTTTATCTTCAGTCTAGTGTGTGTGTGTGTGTTGTCCTATTGTATGTATCTGGCCTCTCTCTCTCTCTCTCTCTCTCTCTCTCTCTCTCTCTCTCTCTCTCTCTCCTCTCTCTCTCTCCTCTCTCTCCTCTCTCTCTCTCTCTCGTTTAATACTTGAATCTATATTTATTTTATATTTTTGTGTTCCTTTCTCTTTTGTTCTCCATCCTTCTCTCTCCCTCTCTCGGTCCCTATTTGTCTCACTCCCCTTGTCTCTCTCGCTCCCTCTCTCTCCCCCCCCCCCACTCTGTCTCTCTATCTATCTCTTTATCTCTCTCTCTCTCTCTCTCTCTCTCTCTCTGCTCTCTCTACTCTCTCTCTCTCTCTCTCTCTCTCTCCCCAGGGCTAAGTTGGGGATGCCACAGTTCCTGAGTTCAGAAGCCCAGAGTCTCCTCAGGAACCTGTTCAAACGGAACCCAGCTAACAGGCTAGGTAGTGCATCACCCGCCCACCTCGCACAGCTGCGGTGCATTGTTAGAGAGCTATTGTTGGCTATTGATCGTGGTGACCTTCTGGTTACAAGGTCAACACCAGCCACCCCTGCTATATTGGTTATCTGTACTGACGTGTGTGTGTGTGTGTGTGTGTGTGTGTGTGTGTGTGTGTGTGTGTGTGTGTGTGTGTGTGTGTGTGTGTGTGTGTGTGTGTGTGTATGTGTGTGTGTGTGTGTGTGTGTGTGTGTGTGTGTGTGTGTGTGTGTGCGTGCATAGGAGCAGGACCAGATGGTGTAGAGGAAATTAAACGACATCAGTTCTACAACACCATTGACTGGAATGTGAGTCTCTCTCTCACTCTCTCTACTCTGCCCCTTATCACCACCTCGGCCACCAACACCCATGACTATTGATTGATTAGCCATGGCTAATGTTTTACCTTTTGGGTTTTGTCTGAGTTCTCTCTCTCTCTCTCTCTCTCTCTCTCTCTCTCTCTCTCTCTCTCTCTCTCTCTCTCTCTCTCTCTCTCTCTCTGTGTAGAAGCTGTTCCGCAGAGAGATCCCTCCTCCCTTCAAACCCGCGTCAGGACGTCCCGACGACACCTTCTACTTCGACCCAGAGTTCACTGCCAAGACGCCCAGAGGTACACGCAGGCGCACACACACACACACACACACACACACACACAGACACACTTCTTACAAACCCATATGTAGATATTTAAGGTAGATCCATTGTGTGTGTGTGTGTCTCTCCAGACTCCCCAGGCGTGCCCCCCAGTGCCAACGCCCATCAGCTCTTCAGAGGCTTCAGCTTTGTGGCGATAACTGAGGAGGAAACACAACCACTACCGAATGTTATCGTAAAGGTATTATCATATGATATTGATACCTTTTGTCTCTAATATCATTGGGGTTTTATGGACATAATGGGAGGAAATCAAAGTATATTCCCGCACAAAAGGATAACAAATCGAATAAAATACCAAAATGGAACCCTTAGAACGTTATTGACCAATCAGGATCAAGTATTCAACAAATGCTGTGGTATAATAAGGTTTATTTTATTGTGTGTGTGTGTGTGTGTGTGTGTGTGTGTGTGTGTGTGTGTGTGTGTGTGTGTGTGTGTGTGTGTGTGTGTGTGTGTGTGTGTGTGTGTGTGTGTGTGTGTGTGTGTGTGTGTGTGTGTGTGTGCGCAGCAGCTGCACAGAAGCACATCTCAGTTCTCGGACGCGTATGACATCAAGGAGGACATCGGCGTGGGGTCCTACTCCATCTGCAAGCGCTGTCTGCACAAAGGCACCGGAATGGAACACGCGGTCAAGGTACCCCACACACACACACACACACACACACACACACACACACACACACACACCCCCCCCCCTCTGGCTTCACCGTCACCCCATCCCCAGTATGTGAAGCTGTGTGTCTGTGCCTTAGATCATTAGCAAGGCAAAGAGGGACCCGACGGAGGAGGTGGAGATCCTGCTGCGATACGGCCAGCACCCAAACATCATCACCCTGAAAGACGTGAGTCGCGCTCTCCCGGTACCACGGCCCCTCATAGGCCCCTCAATAAGGTTCTTAACATAGTCTTATATAACGCCAGCCAAAAATAATACAAAGTTTAAATAAAGATAGGCTTTATTTCCTCACAAAGGGCTTTTCTCCCCATTAGACTTTCCTTCTCTTCTGAGACTTTTCTCCACGTGTCTCCAGCTCCTTCCAGCCATGTGCTCCTGGTTCTCTCTCTGCTCCTGAGAGTCTGGCTCTTGTCTGTTTCCCCAGTGCAGCTTCAATGGGGTGGCTTAAGCACCTACACCTGTCAGAGTTGTGGGGCATGCTGGGAGATGTAGTTTGTGGACCGGTGGCCATTTTGGGATGTTGCAGCTGGTCTACCAGGGGAATATAGCGCCCCTCTATAACAATAATACAGTGTATATATATATATATATAATATATATATATATATATATATATATATATATATATATATATATTCCTTTTTTGGGTGGTGCCACAAATAGGAACTGAGATGGGTGCTGTGTATGCTTTGGGCTTAACCCTCTGGTTTGGATTAGACCTGTGAAACATTGACTTGGTGTTGTTGCTTCAGAGTATTATGGTATTATCAATCTTTGATCAATCATTATCAATTGTGGATACTCCCCTCTACAGGTAGATGGATACAGCTCAGCTGTGTGTGTGTGTGTGTGTGTGTGTGTGTGTGTGTGTGTGTGTGTGTGTGTGTGTGTGTGTGTGTGTGTGTGTGTGTGTGTGTGTGTGTGTGTGTGTGTGTGTGTGTGGTGTGTGTGTGTGTGTGTGTGTGTGTGGTGTGTGTGTGTGTGTGTGTGTGTGTGCACGCATGCTAACCCGACACTTTCTTAAATGTTAAGAAATTTCAAATGTTTACAAAAATTATTCTTAGCACACTTGCACACACTGCAATGTATGGTATTGCGTAATCATGTATAGAGGCGGTGCAGTTAGAGTGGGACTGGTTGTTTAGCCTTGTTACCAAGGTAGCTGTGACAAAACAGAACCTAAAACTAGGCTCAACCACAAGTGTCCAACAAGTGTTTTAAAGGCGTACACCTGTGCCCCCCCCCCCCCCCCCCCCAGGTGTTTGACGACGGGCGGTCTGTCTACCTGGTCACTGAGCTGATGAAGGGCGGAGAGCTGCTGGACAAGATCCTGCGGCAGAAGTTCTTCTCTGAGCGCGAGGCCAGCGCCGTGCTCTACACCGTCGCCAAGACCCTGGAGTACCTGCATGTACAAGGGGTGAGGGGACACACACACACACATGATACACACACACATGATACACACACACACACACAATACACACACATATATAACGACAGGCACAATACAACACACACATGCATAATACACACACAGACGGGTAGGAGATGCATACAGGAGACAGACTGACAGACAGGAGATGGCCAGACAGGTGGGAGACAGACAGACAGGAGACAGACAGACGGACAGGAGACGGACAGCGTGGTGCTGATCTCATAGTCACTGTTTTAACATAGTCCAGCTTTTTCTTTCAATGTATTGGTAGCTTACTCACCTGCTTCTTTACCGTGCGTGTGCGTGTGTGTGTGTGTGTGTGTGTGTGTGTGTGTGTGTGTGTGTGTGTGTGTGTGTGTGTGTGTGTGTGTGTGTGTGTGTGTGTGTGTGTGTGTGTGTGTGTGTGTGTGTGTGTGTGTGTGTGTGTGTGTGTGTGTGTGAACGGCAGGTGGTCCACAGAGACCTGAAGCCCAGCAACATCCTGTACGTGGACGAGAGCGGGAACGCCGAGTCCATACGGATCTGTGACTTTGGCTTTGCCAAGCAGCTCCGCGCGGAGAACGGCCTGCTGATGACGCCGTGCTACACCGCTAACTTCGTAGCGCCCGAGGTACAACCACCTTCTGGTTCAGCCCTGACCCTCCGACTGGCCTGTCCTCCCCACTCCTGGTCCCTAGACATTACTCTGTCTCTCGCTCTCCTTCTCTCTCTCTCTCTCTCTCTCTCTAATGCTCTTTCTCTCTATCGTAGATGTTCTTATTCTCTCACACGTCCTCCTTCAGTCTGTCATCATTTCCGATGATAATTGGGTAGATGAAGATTTAAATGACGTCAAATGATGTTTGTAACGTCAACTGTCTTTGTGCGTCAGGTTTTAAAGAAGCAGGGATATGATGCAGCCTGTGATATCTGGAGCCTTGGAGTTCTGCTGTACACCATGCTCACGGGGTGCGTCTGTCTGTCTGTCTGTCTGTCTGTCTGTCTGCGTGCGTCTGTCTGTCTGTCTGTATGCGTGCGTCTGTCTGTCAATCTGTCTGTGTGCGTGCATACTTTATTTTTGTGCATCTTTGTTTTGTGTTTTTCGGTTTGTTTTTACCTAGACCGAGAATAAATTGTTTGTATCCCCCCCCTTCCTTCCTCTCTCCCCCACACCCTCCCTCTCTCTATAACCCCTATAACCCTTCACCTTATCCTCTCTCCCTCACACCCTCCCTCTCTCTATAACCCCTATAACCCTTCACCTTATCCTCTCTCCCTCACACCCTCCCTCTCTCTATAACCCCTATAACCCTTCACCTTATCCTCTCTCCCTCACACCCTCCCTCTCTCTATAACCCCTATAACCCTTCACCTTATCCTCTCTCCCTCACACCCTCCCTCTCTCTATAACCCCTATAACCCTTCACCTTATCCTCTCTCCCTCACACCCTCCCTCTCTCTATAACCCCTATAACCCTTCACCTTATCCTCTCTCCCTCACACCCTCCCTCTCTCTATAACCCCTATAACCCTTCACCTTATCCTCTCTCCCTCACACCCTCCCTCTCTCTATAACCCCTATAACCCTTCACCTTATCCTCTCTCCCTCACACCCTCCCTCTCTCTATAACCCCTATAACCCTTCACCTTATCCTCTCTCCCCCTCACACCCTCCCTCTCTCTATAACCCCTATAACCCTTCACCTTATCCTCTCTCCAGGTTCACTCCGTTTGCAAACGGTCCAGAAGACACTCCCGAGGAGATCCTGGCTCGGATCGGCAGTGGGAAGTTCTCCCTGAGTGGGGGGTACTGGAACTCTGTCTCAACTGAGGCCAAGGTGGACACACACACACACACTCTATCTCACTCTCTCACTGTTTGACTTTCTCACACACACACACACATGCACTGTCTCTTGCGCTCTCTTTCTTTGTTTTTTTCATTATTTGTCTCTTTCTCTCTGTCACTCTCTCACTGTTTCGCTCTCTCTCTCACTCTCACACACTCTCACACACACTCTCACACTCACACACACGCACTGTAACATCAAAGGTCAAAATAGTAAAGTTTAAACAAAAATAGGCTTATTTCCTCACAAAGGGCTTTTTCCCCAAGCACAGTTCCTCAAACCAAAATGTTGCTTTTCTCCACGTGTCTCCAGCTCCTTCCAGCCATGTGCTCCTGGTTCTCTCTCTGCTCCTGAGAGTCTGGGCTCTTGTGTGTTTCCCCAGTGCAGCTTCAATGGGGTGGCTTAAGCACCTACACCTTGTGGGGCATGCTGGGAGATGTAGTTTGTGGAAAGGCGGCCATTTTGGGATGTTGCAGCTGGTCCACCAGGGGAATATAGCACCCCTCTATAACCTGTCCTCTTGTGATGCCACAACACACACACACACACACACACACACACACACACACACACACACACACACACACATACACACACACACACACACACACACACACACACACACACACACACACACACACACACACACACACACACACACACACACACACACACACACATAGAGCTGAAATAGCCATACAACATCAAGGTGAAAACGCTAGGGCTTTTATAACTGCTAATGATATTGATTACACTTCCACAATACAGCAAGAATCAACAATACCAGTAGGATCAACACAAACTTCACCACAATCTCTAAATCTAGAACCATACTAGCAACCTTGATTTAAATACAATTACAACACATCAACCGTGTTTGTTTTGTTGTGAATTTTTGTAGTTCTGGTTTCTCCGAGTCCAAAGCATGTGTGGTTTGACCTCTGACCTCTGACCCCTAGGACCTTGTCTCCAAGATGCTCCACGTGGACCCTCACCAGCGGCTGACGGCGGGACAGGTGCTGAGGCACCCATGGGTGATACACCGCGAACAGCTGCCCAAATACACTCTCAACAGACAGGATGCCCCGCACCTAGTCAAGGTACACAGGCACACACACGCACACACGCACACGCACACCCACACACACACACACACACACACTAATGACTGTTTCCCTGTGGGGACCTCCAGGGCGCCATGGCAGCCACCTACTCCGCCCTCAACAGGAACGTACCACCCGTCCTGGAGCCCGTGGGCTGTTCCACTCTGGCCCAGCGGAGGGGGATGAAGAAGCTCACCTCCACTGCTCTGTGAACACTCCATACCCCCACCACCCCCTTCCTCTCCACCCCCCCACCACCCCCTCCCCTTGGACTCCCTGAGCACCTCAACTCTGACCTCGCTGGTCTCGGGGAGAGACTACTGATGGACCTAGCAACCGCTAACGCCAAAACGATGATGAATCTAAACATTCTCTTTCTCTCTCTCTCTCTCTCTCCCCCGGGGCCCGGACCACCGTGGACCATTCCAAAAATATATATTTTGTCTTACTGTGCCGCCACTGAGTCGTTAGCCTTGTTAGCATCCATGCTAGCCCTCTGTGTACCAGACAGACAGCTTGGGGTTGGATTGGCTGTTGGACAGGGGACAGAGTCAAAGTAGCTGCTGAAATTAGCAATTGAGCTAGTTAGCTGCTAGCTGAAAGGAACTTGTCATTGGCTTACTGAAAGGAGCTATTAGCAGCAAGCTGGAAAGAGCTAGTTAGCTGCTAGCTGCATATTATGGGCATATTAGTAGCTTACTGAAAGGAGCCATTAGCAGCTAGATGAAAGGGAAAATAAATCCTTCCTGTCTCTTACTACAGTGGTGTCTTGTCAGTCCATCCAGTCCCTGGTTTTGGACAATCAAAGCCTTGCCTTCTTGAACCCAGAGACTCTTAAGGTCAGGAAACACAAAGATCTCATCATCTGTATTTATTCAGAATATCGAGGAACAATAGCATCACAATATCTTGTATAATCTCGTGTATACATTTCATGTCAAAGACCTTTCGATCCATGGTCATATACCTCTATGTTATTGTACCGACTAGTTGTATATCATGCATTTAAAAACCTGAAGTAGCCTCTGGGACGATGACCCTGTCAGCATACAGAGTCAGAGCAAGTGGATTGCATTCAGCCCCCTGGTCCCTGATTGACTAATTTAACAGGCCTGGCTATTGGCTTCATTCATGTGAGCCATGGAATCTCCGAATATGAACAGTATCGCTCCCCCTCCGCACATCATCATTAATCCCAATTTGTAGGCCGTTCTGCTGTTTTGCAAATGGGAGGGTTGGTTGGTCCCAGAACCTCTACGGGTAGGAGAGTCCCGGAGTGGATACGGGATACCCAAGAAGAGGGGGTCACATTGGCACAACCCACATGGAGGGAGAACATGGATTCCCTTCAACACGGAGGCCATACCTGCGCTTCCCAACGCGACAAATCCGATCCGACCGTCTCAGAGCGACAACTCCCCCCCCCCCCCCCGACCCCAAACTACTCGGCACACCCTCGTCTCTGGAGCAGCACTGTGTGACCGTTCCACCGCCTGTCTGAGAATGGCCGACCCAGAGTGCCCAAAGAGCGACAGCGAGACAGGGATGTGGAAAGGCCGGGCCAGAGGGGATCGAATGGAGCAAAGAGAACCCCTTCTCCCTTCTCGATCCGCAGGGCGCCAGCGACCTGAGCACCACGAATGTTCGTGAATCACTGATGTGTGTGTGTGTGTGTGTGTGTGTGTGTGTGTGTGGGACAGGGTGGTTGCGGGGGGGGGGGGCGGTGGTGAGGGGTGCTGAAGTGTATATATGCGTTAAGCAACTCAGGTTTCTATGAAATGAAAAGACAATGCTATATTCTCTCTCTCTCGATGCTCAGCTGGAGCTGCTTTAGAAACGGGCTGCAGCATCTGGTTGTCATAGTGACTGACCTGTGTCCTACCAGGGAAGAAACCCACCCAAAGGAAATGACAGGCAACGTTAGTGTAAGTTCTACTGTATAAAAAAAAAACAGACCGCTTGAACTCCAGGCTGTAAGAGTGTCCATTCCATCACGATGTATTTAGAGTTTTGTCCATGTTGCTTTACTCCTGACTCGGAACAAAACGTGCGCGTGTGTCTGTGTGTTTGGTGCGTGCGTGTGCGTGTGTGTACCTGCAGGACCCCCCTCTGTGTGGCTCTCTAGGATTATGTATTTTGTTTCAAGGCACATGCTGTTGCACGTCATAAGGTGTTCATGTTTGTATTAGGGAATAATGTTGAATCCTTCTTGTTGCCATCTCCGATAACTTGTAACCTTTCGAAAACCCTGTCATCGTTCAACAGCTGAATGTGTAGCAGCACTTGGCCTGTGACCATAGACTCTCAAACCGTTAGCATGCTGCCGGACATCATGTAGCTCTATAGCTTATCAGCAGGGATAGCAGGAGACGGGGGTCCGTAGTTGACCTCCAATCATTGGAATAACATGAATGTTGTAAGCCCTGAGGGATAACTCTGCTTGTGGGGATTTGGGATCTTGCACAAGGGCATTCCAATAGACAGATGGGCAGCCACCTCTGGTAAAGGCATGGGGCGGGCATTGAGCTGTGACAAATCCACATTACATTACATTTTTTTTATGTTTTCACATGCAGAGGCGATGAAATTGTGCTTTTACAAGACCACAGAGGAAGTCTTAAGGGCACTTAAAGCATTAAATCATGGCTTCTTGGGTAATTTTCACAGGTGATTTTTGAGCAATAACAAAATCACAGAATTATGTCAGCCCTGCGGCTGTTTAATCTACCATTACTGTAAACCAGTCCCTGTTTCTGTGCCTCTGCTACTGGGCGGAGCTCCGACCCTCTGAGATATAGCAGACATTATTGTATTCTGAGCAGACAATCAATAAGCACTTAAGAAAATGTGATTCCGCGCTGTTCATGGCTCGCCAACCTAGATCCCGCTAGCCAAGACCCAACTGGCTCTTGGATTTCCAGAACCCCCCCCCCCCTTAATATCAAAGCTTATCAGTATGATACAAATGCATCCAATTCAATGCTGTGGTGATCTATAGCCTCTCTCTCTCTGTCTCTGTAAGGCATTTGAATGTTTGGTCATAAAGGGATGTATCTTTATAACTCGGGAGAAAAAAACATGTCATTGCAAATTTATTTTATAAATGTAATATAAATAATAGGGTATATAATGTGCACATCATCTTCACCTCATAATCATCCTTGCTGTACATATTTGGGGAAGGAATGTAAGTGATTGATTGTTTTGTTTTTCTTGTTGTGGACTATGAATAGAGGAATTGCTTTTTCCCCCTTGGTTCTAACTTGTGTGTTCCCCTACCCCATGTCTGTTTTACCTCCAGAGGTTTACCCAGCTGTTTGGGTATTTTATTTAGCCCTGCTGCTTGTCAAACTACTCTCTGTTTTTATATCTGCAGCGAGAGTCAGACTTGGAAATATGTTGTGCCTTCAAGGGCCCCACACTTATGAGCACTTCAAAATTTGCTCTTTGGAAATTAGGTTTTTCCTTGGATAACAATTTCTTAACAAACCCCTTGTGTCGCAGAGAACTCCAAATAAATGAATATAGTTTGTTTTCAAGTGCTTCGAAATGACCATAGTACAGCCGTCACTGAGTGACCTGAACGGAACCCCCATTTTCCACCAGGCCCGCAATGAAAGATCACACCGACACTAACAATATGCCCTGCATGTCAATTATTACTAAAAAGTTGTGATTATGTGATTATAATGGATTTCCAGATTTGGTCAAATGATTCCTGACCCGAGACCCATTTTGAATGCTTACAACAGGCAAAAAATGTAATTGTATATTGGATACCCGATTGAAGAGGTTTATAAATATTCATAAATGGTCATGTCAAGTAATTGTATCTCATTATAATTCATGAACTACTAATATGTGGTAACATAAACAAAATCTTTATTAACGCTTGATAGGGGCATGTTATGAAGTCTTACCCAACAAATGAAACTTATAATAATAACTCATCACAGTCAAATCAACGAGGTGAAACCATACTGACTGCACAAAAGAACACATCTGCACAAACCTGACTCAAAACATCACATTCAGCAGTTCTGAGGGGATGTGTACAGGGAAACACTGAAGCCTACTGGCAAACTACCAACCTTACATCACTAGGTTTAGGTCTGTAGTTAAATTCCCATACGCTTAAGGAAATTTAACTATAAACTCTGGTTCACTTTTTCTTGGTCCAGTCATATAAGAGCTGAACATTAATATAATTGTAGTTTTATTGCAAAGGATATTGCAATATTACATTAAAAAACTTACAAAAGTCAGTGCAATGTTAAAGACAACATTTTTTAAGTTACTTATAAATATGCAACCCAAACCGATGTGGCAAACCCCCATAACTTAACTTCTACAAAGGTAGAAGGAAAATAAACATAAACATGTCAATAAACATGCCCTGCTCAGAGTCAAGTAGAATGTTGCATTGACCCAACAAAACCCCAAAACTTTATTGAGAACAAAACTAATCTGAGGGCCATATCAAAAAGAATGTATAAATATGGCCTCTGTTCACTGATGGCCTTATTGACTTATGCCAGTTGTATGATCATTTGGTTGATAACTTAACTTATAACATTTGTGTGTATGTATAAATCTAAATAATAGCTAAAGGGAAAAAGATTGTAATTCACTTTCACTTTTGTAAGACCATTTAGAAAGATGTGCCCACTGATTTCAGAGCATATCTGCTAGCAGTCGTCGAGTTGCCTCCTTGCCTCCTTGGCTCTTCTCTTCCCTCTCCCTCTCCCCCTTCTTGTGCTTGTGGTTCCTTATGTGCGCCTGTAGTCCCCTCTCCGTCATCTCGTAGATCTGACACTTGGGGCAGTAAAACGGCGTGACCCCGATGTGCCTGACCTGGTCCTTCAGGTATGAGTCCAAGTTCAGGAAGCTTTTCTTGCAGACCTTGCACTCAGGAACGACTCCCGGGTGCTCTGTCTCCAAGTGGACCCTGATGCTAAAGCGACCTTTGACCCCTCTCTTCCTGATATTGCCGGGGGCCTTGAAGGAGCACAGCGGGCACTGGAAGACCGCCGCCTTGCTGGCGTGCCGGCGTATGTGGTCGTCCAGCGCCAGCTGGTTGCGGCAGTGCTTCTGGCACATGTCACAGAGTAAGCTCTTTCGTAGTCCGCCGAAGTGCAGCTGTTTCAAGTGCACGGAGAAGCCGGCCATGTTCTTAAACAACTTGCCTGGCGGCGGACACAGGCTGCACACCAGAGCCTTAGTCGTCGTCTCCTGCCGCGACGCGCCGTCCTCGCTGGTGAGGCTCACGGTGCCACGCAAGCTGTGGCCCGACGGAGCGCCGTACTTCCCCGACTTTTTAGCCAAGGACCTCCGCAGGTGTTCCCTGCCTGTGGGCGGCGGCGGCGGCTTAGACTCAACTTCTTTTGGTGGCAACTGGAGCTGGAAGGCATAGGCGTCCCCATCTGTCTCCAGCCGGTCAGAGTACACGAGATACACGCCATCGTCCTCCTCCAGCTCCTTCAGGTAGTCTCCCACAGTCATTTCCTCGCCCATGAAATGCGAGGGCAGGACGTACGCTAGCTCCAGCCAGTCCATGTCAACGCCCCTCACCTCTGGGCACCACTGCGTGTCCCCTAATCGGATCATGGGGACTTGGTCCATTCCAAAGTGGTCCGAGTTTCCATTCTCCACACATGCCGGAGAGGATTCCCCTTCGTCTGCCATCCCACTATCTCCCAGTCGATATCCAGAGGAATCCTTAATGAAGAAGAGAACCTCCATGTTGTTAGTTGTAAGTATTAAGATACATTGTGTGTGTGTGTGTGTGTGTGTGTGTGTGTGCACTGCAGAGATGGGGAAATTGTCTGTCTTTACTAATTTCTTAAGAAATGTACTAATGAACACACCATTACTAATTTCTTACCACACTCAGAAGGTCTTCACTCGAGCAAGCATTCTGATCTAAATCAAAGTAACTAATCTAGTAATGGAGTCAGCCAGCCATCAACCCAGCTTGAAGGCTTTAATTCTCCATATGTGTTTCTGCTTTATCTTTATTAAAAACCAAAGCAAAACAAAACGTTTATTTAAAAAGTGAAAAATAACCGAATATGGGCTTTATTACTTAATACAGTCTGACTCCTGCGACATATCGCTATCTGGTGCGATTGGTGAATGAGAAGTGGTCTTAACAGAACAATAAACCTTATTTAGTTAATTTTTGATATCACACCCACCGTTACTCCCCCCCCCAAAACGACTGAGCACGTCCATGTTTTGTAAAAAATGACGGTTTTGATAAAGCACCGCGTTGTTTGAATGGTGCTATCCGGCGCATGCGTGAACCGGCGGAGCTCTAGCAGCGAGTGACTAGAATACCTCATCCCCCGCGAGTAGAGCTACTTCAGGCGGCTCCTTGTCAACACTAAAGCACACAACGCGGACTCCACTCTGCCGACCGCGTCTTCCAAGAAGTACTTGTCGGGAATATGCCCAAGAATAAAGGTAACGAGCGTGTAAACGTGTGGTCCTTGTCTCCCTTGTGGCGCCGTTTGAAGCTCGCCGTGTCAAGGCACACGCAGTGAAAACGTGACGCCAGGCTGCTAATGGTAGCTAGCCGACTTGTCTCTTAGGGCGGTCCGCCAATCCGCTCTTCTTTTTTTTTTCCTATTATTTGTAGTGACATTCGTTCGTTTAAACCGTCCAATGTTTTCGTTCACGGTGTCGGACCAGTGTGTGAACCGGTGTTAGGGCGAGAAATGGGGTGTTTGGCCCGCTGGTTTCCCCGCTCCGCTCCTCATTCATACCAGCCGCTTGGACTCAACTTGCTAGCTTGAGTTAGCTAGCGGCGACTAGCCACTGTGGCTACATTGTGAAACCCCTAACCCCCGGCCTCCGCTCTCCCTCCCTCCCCAAATCCATCCTAATGTACATTTGACATGATCTGTGTTGTGTTGCTAACTGAGGGCGTCTCTTACGAGCTAAAAAAACAAAAGGCCGACTGACGGATCAAGCGAGCTTTGCGCATCCCTGCTAACTTTACGACATGGTTTGTTCAGTGGTTCACGTCACACGCGACCGTCGTGAGTGGTTTACGGTGGTGGTGGTGTGTTGTTTACATCCACGGATTGACCTGTTGCTGGTGTGTCAGGTTTTGTTTGGTCTACAGTCAAGTCCACCCTAATAAAACCATCTTTCCTCATCTCTTGACAGGAAAGGGAGGAAAGAATAGGCGACGTGGAAAGAACGAGAATGAGTCTGAGAAGAGAGAACTGGTGTTTAAAGAGGACGGCCAGGGTAAGTTTCACCCCCATGCGAATGTTTGTTTGTCATTCACTTAGACATATGCAATCTGAACTATGATGAACATCTGTTATGTTGTCAGTTTAGACTTTTGTTTAAACGTGATACTATTGTGGCTTGTCTTCAATTATTAAGTCTTGAGGTCTTCATTGTAGTAGATACAATTTGTCTCATCGCACTTGACAAGCTGAATCATTAGATTGCAGTGCGTTTAGGGTACATCTTGAGTATGGTTCAAGGCACTGCACAAATATACTCTGCTATTCTGCTATGGGATGTGCAGTTGTTACTTTGTGTAGTAAGTTCACGCTTTGCTCCAGTGTTAATTAACTTGAGTCAAAGCGTGATGGTGAGGATGTGTCATGATGACTATTTGAACGTGTTGTCATTTTTGACACCCAATCTGTTCAAACCCATTTGTCTTGAAAGTGAGGACATTGAGAACAAACCAGAACCAGACCTCACTGTTAATATTTCCACCAATGGCCTCATTGTTGGGTCTGCATTTAGTTCCCAGGCTTCCTCTGACCTGATTCTCTGGCCTCTTCTCTCTGCGTTGTCCAGAATATGCTCAGGTGATAAAAATGCTTGGCAACGGACGTCTGGAAGCCATGTGCTTTGATGGAGTCAAGCGGCTTTGTCATATCAGAGGAAAACTCCGGAAAAAGGTAGGAGTCCCTGTCCCGTTGGACCTTTTCCCCAACTAGGACAGAACCCCGGACTGTCGACTCAACACTTTGTCATCAGTCGGCCGTGATGCGGACTCAATGGCTCTGTGAGGGGTGCCCAGGGGTCTCCGTCATGTCTCTTTGTACATATGCAGCTGTAATATGTGTGTATATGGTGTTTGTGTATGTATGTTTATTTTTGTCTGTGTGTTATAAGAAGCATAATCAATATCTAAATGGATATTTACTGTGCCGTTGTCTCCTAGGTGTGGATTAACACGTCAGATATCATACTGGTGGGGCTAAGAGATTACCAGGTATGTATGCATTACAGCAAAAAATAATACCAAGTTTTGTTGAAATGATCAGCTGCCCTTTTTATCCTGGCCAGTTCTTGTTATCCATGACCAATAAACAATTAAGCACAATTAAACACCCACTGCAGTTCACACTTTAAGGCAGATGTGTAAAATTGTTTTCAAAAGTAGCGCACTGTCCTGTAGGTACTTGTAAGTATTGACCTGAGCCATGTCTAAGTGTGTTGCTGTTCTCTTCTCAGGATAACAAGGCGGACGTCATCCTCAAGTACAACGCAGATGAGGCTCGCAGTTTGAAGGCCTATGGAGAGCTGCCGGAGCACGGTGAGTGGTGGACACGTGGCCACACCTGGCTCAGGGATCCATCAGTCCTTCTATGTTATAGCACGACTGTTGGGAGGAGGTTTACTGGTGCTGGTCGAGTTTGTGTTCGCCTTTAGCCAATTACGCGGTTACGGATCCCGCCTCCAGCTCATGATTTGGTCTAAACAAATATGAAGGAAAGAAAGTGAACCTGCCTGTTCACACAGATTTGCGCTCATCTGCCATCAGAATATTAAATCTTATTTGTGAGACTGGCCCTGCCCAGGTCACTGGATAGCCCTGCATACAGCAGTGGATAGGAAGGAGACGCCATGTGTTGACTAGAATTGATCTGATCAAGAAACACTTTTATGTATATGGTGGTGGAGAGCTCAAAATCAATCTTTCAACAAGACTAACTTTTGGCATTGGGTACATTAGATGATTAAATCTGTTCAATACCCGTATTAATGAATCACTTTCTAATTCCTTCAAATATTGGACTTACTGAGGTCATCCAGTTTAACTGGTTTTATGAACACTGAGTAAACATAACTTTTTGTCAATGCATAATTTGTAATGACTTGAGTTTCTCTCGAGGGATTGTTATAAAGTACTCGTTTAGCTAACCCTGTGCTCCCTGCTCTCCTCCAGCCAAAATCAACGAGACGGACACATTCGGACCTGGGGATGATGATGAAATCCAGTTTGACGATATTGGTGATGATGATGAAGATATTGATGACGTAAGTTCCCCTCCACCCAAGACTCCATCGAAGTCTGAACCCTCTTGGCAATGCCCCCATCATCTGGGGTGGTATAAATTTGACTAACGGCCCGTTGCATTCTTATACATTAATGGAAAACCCTGAATAATATTATGACTCAAAAAATATTCCAGGAAACAAGTGTGGTTTACTTTTGACCACTTTCATAGCCTATTTAACCAGTAATAATGGTGAATTCTATAGGGCAGACGGAATGTAATTCACTATAGTTATTATTTTGATCCCCTCTGCCTGTTGATCCCATTGCAACTTGATTATAATTATGTTGAAGGAACAGGGCAACTACTTATGACATTTATAGGAAATGTCAATTACGTCTAGCCAATACAATTCTAAAAAGCTGGCTGTGATTTGCGACCGCTTTGTGAAACACTCCTCTGAGAGAGGTCGTACTAATGAATGGATTAATACCGTCCCATAGTTTAGAGGCCTCCTCCCACTTCTCTCAGTGGCTCCCTTCCCCCCTACATGTGGTCCAAAATCCCAGGGCATTGTCTTAATGTCTGGTCAGCAGTGGCCCACTAACCCGGTTGCCAACAAGAGCAATGTCTGTTATTAACGGGTGTCCGTGTTCTCTCTTCTTTTCCCCCTGCAGATCTAAAGAGGCGCTGCCTGAGGGGAAGGGTGGAACGTTATTGGCGATGCCCCAGTTGGGATTCTGGGTTTTCCCGCCCAGTATTTAAACGCGCATCGACTTTGTTTATTTGTTTTTATGAGGTCATGATGTACCGGTCCATCACCAGTATGTCTCTGGAATCCTCTTCCCATCATTTGCCCGGTTCAATGTTTAAACGGATTTTGACTTTTGTGTGGCAGTATAAATGCATCACCATAAAACACACACAAAAAGAGGACCTGGACACCTTGTTTTTTTGTGTGAATGATTTCAATTGTCTTCCACCGGCCAGACGTTTGCGTTTGCTCTCTAGCAAGAAGACGAGACGGTCAAATCTTGGTTTACTGCTGCGCAATTGGGGACTGGGGGGGGGGAGTGGAGTGGTGTCCGAGATGGCTAATGACTGATTCGGTTGTCTGAGTCCACATCTGGAGCATCGCTAGATTTTAGGTTTAAAAAAAAAAAATGTAATAAATCCCACCCTCCCCACCCCATGCCCATAAAGTGTCTCTCTGTCCCTCGTCCAATCAACACTCGCTAACTCTCTCTCTCGGGAGGTTAGCCGTACTGTGACCACGTCTGACCACCGCCGATTGACCACCGATATATACGATGAGCTATCTTTTTAAATGTATTTATATCGATTTCACCACAAGTGGAATTTCCTAACAAGTACAGATTCTCTGGAATTGCAAATAAAAAGGTAAACCATTCCAATGTGGGTGTGTGTGCGGTCTCTTATTGAATCTGTGGTAATATAGCGATGTACATAGTTGGGCATGAGATGGATGTGTTTTATCCATAAATGGAGAGATGCCCACCACTGAAGAAGCCTGATTTAGCTTTTTTTTTCTTTTGTTATAAACTGGTGGGGAACAAAAGTTAGCTTTGGACAACCATATGAATGGGCAGAGGCCCATTTCATATGGGGTTGTCTCTTCATGACCATTTCCCGTAGAACGCACTAACCGATGGACGCAAGGGGGCGCAGTTGAGCCATATTAACTCGTTATTAGTGGTACACCAATCGGTGTGTTATAATGAGCACACCTAAAGTAAACCAGCTCAATGACTCATGCATAAAGACTACACAACCCCTCGTTTTGTTCATGTTCAACAATTCCAAGTAACATGCATACCATACTTCTAACTGAAGAGTACGTGCCAAGATCGATGCTGACTCATACGAATGTAGCTTAGTCATTTAATTTGCTGGCCATTGGCATAACGTGCGCGCAGCAACAATGGCATATTAGCGTTTTTGCTGCATGGGGGGTCGGGGGCAGTTGATCGATTACATAGAAGTACATCTTGACTTTAAAGCTGCAAAGCCTAAAAAAAAATCGCTACATCATGACATTTGCATCGGTGTGACTATGTAAAGCAAATGACAGTTGTGTGTGTGTCAGAGTGTGTGTCGGTGTGTGTGTCGGAGGGGAAATGGGCGTTTAGGCGTCGACCCAACAATCCAATCGATGACGTAATGCTGCCGTGGGGCGCATGCCTGGCACGTGCGCTCCTTCTCGACGCTGCTTCTAATATTAGAGTCGATGCGTTTATTGGGATGAGGCGCTAAATCCAGTACTGCCCCCCCCCCCCACCAAAAAAATAACGTCCGCACGTTAACGGGTTTTGTGGACACTTTATTCCTCTGTTGCCATCCTTTTCTCGCCGTGCCCATTCTCCCCTCTCGCTATTTCTCCCCCCTCCCTGACTCTCTCTCTTTCTCCCTCCCTCTCCTCCCTCTCCAGCATCTCCCTCTATGCCTCTTTCTGGCATCAACTCCCAGCTCAGTTCTTGGCGTGTAGTCTTCCTCCCCCCCGGCTTGCCGCAGTCGTTGCATTGAGCTAGTCCGCATTGAGTTCCAGTGCCGTGGGTTCAGGACTGAGACGGGTCGAGGATCACAGAGACACGCCGAGATGACCACCTTCGCCCCCACGCTCCACGAGGTGACAGGTGAGATGGACCGCTGGTCGTCGGTGTGTGTGTACTAGGGGCTTCTGTATGGTGTATTCGGCTATAATTCGCACGGACAAAGTCACGAAATGCCCCCAAAAGAATGTGTGTTTAGTGATGCATTAATTTGTTATTAATGCATTCACGTGTGTGTGTGTGCACATCTTCTGTAGCACTAATAGCGTTATTGTATAGTTGGGTGTGGTGCAGGATAGCTGTCACGGTCTGATTAAATGCACAATACTGCAGACTGTTGACGTGCATCTAAACACAGCTAGGCCTGTGTTGATGTCTGTATGACGAGGGTGGATCAGAACTGCACCTTATTGCCCGATGGATGGTCACGTGGTCGTCTATCGAAGGCACTTTCGCGTATATCGACGCGTCTTTTCGAAGTGTCAGCCCTGGCGGCTAGTAGTCTATACCGGGATGCAATGGTCAGATGCATGATAGTAGAAGGCCGCCGTGTTTGTGTGCTAAATGTATCCTCACAGACAGCGGTACACGTTAGTGCAGCCGTGCAGCGCGTCTGTTGCTGGTGTATGATGCTCAGTGACCTTGACAGCATCCCTCACACAGGCGGGGTTGATATGTGAATACTTTTTGACAAGAGGAGCGGGTTTTTTTTGGATTGCAACGTATAACCTGCATGTTTATCTTCCCATACGAGTAGCAACAACCGGGACAATGACTGACTGTATCTGACTGTATTCTCGGAAATTGCAGCCCTGACGCCTCCCCCAGTGCGGCACCTATCCAATAGAAACCCGTCCCCCGCTCGGCCATTACCCAGTCCTGGCAGCACTCAGCCAGCAGGTAAACATGACGTCATCCTCCATCGCAGAGCGTCGTCCTTTTCCCCATCATGCATCATGCATCATGCACACGTCGTTCAGATGCAGTTCCTAGAACAGGACTACAGTGGCACAACAAACGACACATAGCTTCCATTTTCCCGTTTTCCATACAGTGGTTTCAACAGGAATCTAAAAATAGAAGTATGTGTGACGTTGGCTTCTTGAATGCATCAGAGCTACCCCCTGTAGGTGATGTCTATAATGTTGTACCATACTTGGTTGGTTCCATCATGTCGATTAGGTCTATATATTTCGGTACGGCAAGGAGGTTTGTTATGGTTAGCCATAACAAATGGTTAGCTAGCTCAAGGTCACTTGATGTTGACATGGACGTGTGATGGATGCACTAACACACAGGGTTATAGGGTCACAGCGATGGGATATTGGGTCTTGAACTCTCTCCGGGTACCGGGCGTGTCTAACGTCTCACCTACATGTAGGCATCCAGTATAACATTTCTTTGGATAAAAGCTTCTGCTAAATGACTAGTAATACAATAGTCGTACTAATATGTAGCTTAATCCGATTTTTCGGCACCTTGCTCAAAGGATAGACGCTTCGTTTGAGCCCACAACACGGATAGACTGGGAATCGAACCTGGTACCTTTTTGGCTTCAATAAAGACACACTTTGTTTCAGAGAGCTGCTGAACTTAACGTAAATGCAGGTTTGCAAATGTATTACTATTTACAACTTGGGTTTTAACCTGGATAAATAAATGCTTCATGAAAATACATGGAAATACAAAATAAGTACTATGTTGTCCTGTGTGCACATACACAACAATGTACGTGTGTTAGTGTAGCAGTGAGTGTCCCGCACCGGGCTCGAACTGACGACCTCTGGCATGGGAGGCAACATTGAAACGTTAGATCTAAAACCCACAGGCCCTCTAACTTCATGCTAGAACGTCTGTTTAGGCGTCAGGGAGTGAGGTTTACCACTGCACAGCACCCCCTGCTGGCGTCCGTTACACGCACACACACACAAACACGTGTGTGCGTGTGTGTGCGTGCGTGTGTGCGTGCATGCGTGTGTGTGTGCGTGCGTGTGTGCGTGCGTGTGTGCGTGCGTGTGTGCGTGCGTGTGTGCGTGTGTGTGTGCGTGCGTGTGTGCGTGTGTGTGTATGTGTGTGCGCGTGTGCAGAGCTGTCGGAGCTCCTGCGCGACAAGGAGCGGCGCACTCAGCAGCAGCTGGGCCGCAGCGTGGAGGAGAGGGAGAGGAGGCTGGAGGAGCAGAGGAGGAAGGAGCGCAAGCGCACCGCCGCCGCCGAGGAGAGGAGGAGGCTGCAGCAGGAGGAGGAAAAGGTCAGAGGTCAAACTCTCCGTCAAACGCTGCTAAATGTGACTGTGAAGTGATGGACAGCTGGAAATCTGTCTATCTCCTTATCAGGATGTGGTGGAGGGTTATCACGGTTGTCTATTGTCTGTCGGTTTCCTTGTTCCCGGTTCCTTCTCGCTGATTGAATGTTTCGGAGTAAAGTGGAGATCAGTGTTTTGGAGTGTGAGGAAGAACTACACAAAGACCAAAGAGGCTTCAGACCACACCCGTACAATCCTGAATCCTTCCCAGACTGAGTTTATGAGTTGACTTTAAGATGTATATATATATACATTTAGACATACATTCGGTAGGTGTGCAGTGGATTCATCCCTTTGTAGGGCTGTACCCGACTGTGAGTCGACTTTGTTTTCGTCAGTTCATTCGATTATTTCAATTAATTGATTAATTGATTATTTGAAAAGATAAAGTTAAAGTTTCCAGTTGAATAGCCATTACTGTAACCGGAGAAAACTATTTGAAGGGCCAGATAAATTAATCCAACGGCTAAATCAAACCAAAACATTAGATGAGAACCCATGTGAGTTTTTAATAATTGAATAATTGTATCAAATATTCCCTTACTAAAGCTGATCTAAAGCTGTATGTGGAAGGCACACTTCAAGGCCCAAGTCAAGGTGGGCCTAGCGTTGTTAACGGCTGGAACCTGACTGGGATCCTCTCTCTTTTTGCCGGTTGCATACTCATTTTACGTTCATGTCTCTCATTAGATTTAACATGATCTTACATTATACAACCAGGTGCGATTAGCCATTGCAGGCCGTTTCAAAATTGCTATGTGACTACAATTGTCCCAGGATATTGTAGCTGGTGATTGGTGTTCGACCATTTCTACATTCGCTGTGAATCACATTCAGTCCCCAACCCAAATCACTAGGCTGTAATTGTAGCTTGTCCACATTATCTTGTGTTGCTGTGAGCTAAAGCGTAGGCTCAGCAGTAAAGGGACAATTCTCCCTGTAATCTAAGCCTCTTATACTCATCTTCATGTGGGTTGAAGAGACACTATTGGGACTGAATTACATATGACCCGATTGGATCTATTGCTATAATGGAAAGCTTTGCTAGCTTATTGTCTTCATCACATAGGCTACTAACCTTGTGACCAGCCAACTCTCATTGACTTACCATCTAACTCAGTGAGGTACTGCAGGGGGTCCGTAAACATGATTAATGCAGAAACCAATTGCCAATTCTTGCCTTCACCTCACCCCCACGTTTCACTCAAATTCAACCTTCAGGTCAGTGCTGTTTGCTCCACAGGGAGGTCCACAGGTCATCGTACAGTATAAATGTTTGAGCCTGATAACATTGATTTTAATTATGTCAACATGGCTTATAACTAAGCATCAAAGCTGGATTTATTAAGAAGCTATAATTAAGGCATTATACATATATCATTAGGCCTATAGGCCTGGGATAAAAAATGCAATAGCATTTTATTGAAAAAACCTATAGACTAATAGACCATATATATACACCCTGCACTGTTTCTCAATCCACCAAGGGGTCCCTGGTTGAAAAAGGTTGAAGACCCCTGATCTAACTCTCTCATGTCTTTCCAGCTAAATCACTTTGTGAGGCACTAACTATCTTCACGTTAAGTGCTAATTGTCTTCATCTTACCAGCTACATTTCTGTGTGTTATCTCTGTGTTATAATCTACCTCATCGTCCCAGCTAACTCTCACTGTGTTGGGTTCACTTGCTTTGCATTAGGAGCTAACTCTATTTGCGCTAGACTCTAGTGCTTACTCTTCTCTGACCAGCTAAATCTCTCTACCTACGGTCTACCTCATCACCGTCCTCTCAAAACTCATTGGTCACAACTCGCATCTTTGGATCTTTGTGTGACTCAGAGATAGCAGAGGCCTGACGTGGCCCTGACTGCCATGAGAGGATTGAGGAGCTAATCATTGATCATGACAAGGATATTATCTCAACCTCTGGGCCTCCTGTGAGAGCTCTCAGTCACACCGGATGAACCATGGCTGAATCATTGATAGGTTGAATTTAGGGTCTAGGGTTCTGTGTTTAAAATAACATAATGTGTTGCGTGCCAGGGCTTGGAGCAGAATTGGAAGATATATGGCCCCACCATGGGAATATAATTGAAAATAATGGTTTGGAATTCATAGAACATTGTACGTGGGTGGACATGTGTTGAAAGATTAAAAAAAACACTGTTCCATGTCTTCAGGGTCGTTTGTGTGATTGTATTGATTGGGGGGGGGGGGGGGGGGTCTGTATTTACATACGGATACACCCCTCTCCTCTCTTCCTCACACACTTATTTACATAACTTAATGACATAATGATTGTTTGCTCTCTCCTGGGAATTCACGGTGACATCACTGTGAGTTGAGTTTGTTACCGCGCTGCTGACTGGAAGCTGAAAGGCGCACATAGTGTCATAGTCATGTGTCATAGATCAGACACGTTTACTACCCGTCACCCAACCAGAGACGGACAACATCAGGGGACCCTAAAGGCTTCCCAGAGGAACACCCTCATTACTACATCACAGATACAGCTTTTATGGTTCTTATTTGTAACCTTGTGGTGCGTATATATATATAGACTGGTTTGCACCGGTGTGTAGAGAGCTCTGTGGGACAGCGTGACTGTGTGAATACTGTATGTGTTCCTTTGCACTGTCATGCCGTGGTGCTGCCACATCCAGCCCCTCTCCAGCCCTCCTCTCCCTTTATGGCCAAATAATCTTGTTTAAGAACATCTGGATGGGCGGATGGATGTATGGAAAAAGGATGGATGTTAACTAGATAACACTCTCCTTCCATTACATTGCTGTTTTCTCTCACACTCTCTCTCTCTCTCTCTCTCTCTCTCTCTCTCTCTCTCTCTCTCTCTCTCTCTCTCTCTCCTCTCTCTCTCTCTCTCTCTCTCTCTCTCTCTCTCTCTCTCTCTCTCCTTCTCGCTTCCTCATTAATTCTGGTCGCCGACTTATCGATTCTACGTCATCTCCCCGTCTCACCCCCCCCCCCCCCCCCCCCCACACACACACACCCCACCCCTTCCTGCCCCTACCCCCCTGTAGGGCTATACATTTTCATCCCTCTCTTTCCAAACACACACACACACACACACACAACACACACACACACACACACACACACACACACACACACACACACACACACACACACACACACACACACACACACACACACACACACACACACACACACACTGACACACATCCTTAAGTGTATATGTGTGTATGTTGTAGAGGGGAGAGGAGGGTGCATCTGTTATAGATCACAACATTGAAAATATAACCTGATAGAGAGAGAGAGAGAGAGAGAGAGAGAGAGAGAGAGAGAGAGAGAGAGAGGCTGGGAGGGAGGGGGAAATGTATGTTGCTAGGGAGCGAGACACAGGGAGAGATGAGAGAGGAGAGAGAGAGAGGCTGACACAGAGAAATGAGAGAGGAGACAAAGAGAGTCAGCTTGCTAAACCCTCAACATCAAAGCCTAGCTGTCTCCTCTCCAATAAATATTTCTGAAAGGTACTAGATCACATGGAAGGTTTGTCCCCACCATGACTCAAGGAGAATCAGAAGTTGGCTATTTGTCTTTAAGGGCTGCACGATTATGACAAAAACAATTTTGACTGATTTGCGATTATATATTACGTTATTTATATTATATTATTATATATATAATAATATATATTATATATTTACTTATTACACTTCAGTCAATATTTTATTATCATTGTTATTCTATGAAAAATGTAAATAATAATCTGTAATCAGATTTAAATGCAACAGGCGTTGTTTTTTATCATTTCTATAGATTTTTGGTAGAAATTCATTAAATGAGTTAATTGAGGCCAATATTGAGCAATTAATAGTTTAGTTTAAGTAATATGCAATTAATTCTGCAGCCCTACTGTCTTTCACGTCTGCTGAATCCCCATTAGGTTGTTGTATTATTTACAGTTGAATGTCTTTCCTTTGTGATATACAGTAGATCTGTGTTATAATGTCGTATATGTAGTGCAACATTGTCTTAAATTAAGCGCATGACAATATTCACCTCTTGCCTTTGTCTGTCTCGCCTCATTATAACGAGTAGCGTCGGTAGCAGTAGTGAGGGGAGAGAGAGGAGAGGAGGAGGTGGACGGAAAGGGGATAGGAGATGAGGTGGGCGTGGAGAGAGGAGTAGAAGAGGGAGAAAAAAGAAATTAACAACCAAATTGCATTATTGTACCATTTTTAGAACGCTATAAATCCTCTCTCCAGAGGGGGTAGGAGACGAGGAGAGAGGAGGAGAGAGGAGAGGAGAGGTGGGGAAGACGAGATGAAGCAAATGCATCACACATTCACACATGCCATGACGTTATCCTGCACGTACATGTGTGTGCGTGCGTCGATGCATGCACCACACTCCCCTTTGTGTGTGTGTGTGTGTGTGCGTGAGGTTGTCCCCTGAGTGTGTGACCGTGGGTGGGTGCGTGCATGCATGTGCATGTGTGGGATTGGCTGTGATGGACCAGTCGGTGGGGAGGGGCAGGGTGTGTGAATTTGTCCCTCCTTTTGGTCTAAGTGCTCTTTGAAATAGCCTCAGTCACCAGAGAGAGAGAGAGCGAGATAAAGAAAGAGAGATGGAGAGAGGAAAACATCTGTGTGCGTGTGTGAGAGGCGGAGAGAGCAAAAGGGAGGAGACTAGCAAGGGTGGGGTGAACAATTGAGAGGTGAGAGAGAGAGAGAGAGAGAGAGAGAGAGAGAGAGAGAGAGGATCGGTGTTACTAGAGGGAGTGGCAGAGAGAGAGAGAGAGAGAGAGAGAGAGAGAGAGAGAAAAGACGAAGCTCTTGTAGCTCAGTCGGTGTCGATCGTCCGATAAGCAGACATTGCAGTGGGCTGCAACGAGAGAGAGAGACCGACAAACAGAGAGAGAGAGACAGACCGAGTGAGAGAGAGAGAGAGAGAGAGAGAGAGAAACAGAGAGAGAGAGAGAAGGGGACAGAGGACGGTGGGGCGAGGCTGCTGCGTCTGCATGCGGTAACCATGGCGCAGCTGTCTCCTTGCGCGTCGCCGGGCACCCGTCGCCGTAGCGACGGCTCGGTGAGAGAATGTCTGTTCTTCCCCGTTCTGGAACGGAACGAGCAGGAGAGGCTGGAGGCTCTGGTACGACGGCGAGCGGGAGCCGCCGCCGCCGACAAGCGCGGCCGGGACCCCCTGGAGAACCGGCCCAAGAGGTGGACGTGGGGAGGACCTCCGGATGGAGCTGAGGGTGAGTGGAGCACACTGTGAGTGGGTGGAGGGTGTGTGTGTGTGTGTGTGTGTGTGTGTGTGTGTGGGGGTGTGGGTGTGGGTGTGTGTGTGGGTGTGTGTGTGTGTGGGTGGTGGGGGGTTTTGTTGTTGTATTTACGTGACATGACATCATTGTTGCTGGACGGTGGCCTCCGATGATGGAGGATGGGGATGGGGGATGGGGTGGGTGAAGGCAGACAGACCGGAGGGAGGGGCCATGTGAGGGTTGGGTTGGGGGGGGGGAGATTTAGGGAAGGAGCGGGGGTATCGTTAGGGTTAGAGGTCACGGGGGAGGGTACTGTGGGGGATGGCAGGTGACATTAGGCGGCTGTACTAGAGAGTAGAGAGGGGAGGAAAAAACCTTGAATTAACGTTCATGTTAGTCGTGGTTGTTTGCGTGTGTATGTTTGTGTGTGTGTGTGTGTGTGTGTGTGTGTGGGGGTATAAGAAAGCTCTCTTATAGAGGAGAGTTTAAATTAATCATATTAATAACAAAGAGGGGGAGAAAGCAAATGACAGAGATCTTTGTGAAAGGGTGTGGAGGCTGCAATGCAGAGGAAAGGGACACGGACATTTTTGTCTTTTAACCCCCTATGATCACGATCCAGTGTGTGTGTGTGTGTGTGTGTGTGTGTGTGTGTGTGTGTGTGTGTGTGTGTATGTGTGTGTGTGTGTGTGTGTGTGTGTGTGTGTGTGTGTGTGTGTGTGTGTGTGTGTGTGTGTGTGTGTGTGTGTGTGTGTGTGTGCCTGCATGTGAATGCATTAACGGATGCTAAACGTTGACGGTGTCTGACGTGAATCAGACTGAACACCCAGCACCATGGTGATCTGAACTGGATATGTTGTTGTCATCACGCAGTGTATTTACCTTGTCCTGTCTGTCGCAGCTCGGCGCGCTAGCTAGCTAGCCATGTAGCTTAATAGGCTACTACAGGTGTGTGTGTGTGTATATTTGTGTTAAGGTATTGAGGCATAGAGGTTTATTCGGTGGTGTCGTGTGGTCCGGTTAATTTTCGGGTAGGTGGGGTCCTTTTGTTCCATTTGTCAATGGGTTTGATTCCCTTTAAGAAATGACACGTCTAACCTTCAACAGAGGCCAAACTCATAAATACACGACACACAAACACAGTGGAGACATCCATCCATCTCTCTCTCTCTCTCTCTCTCTCTCTCTCTCTCTCTCTCTCTCTCTCTCTCTCTCTCTCTCCTCTCTCTCTCTCTCTCTCTCTCTCTCTCTCTCTCCTCTCTCTCTCTCTCTCTCTCTCACAGTCTCTCTTCTGGTCGTTTCCTGTCTTCTGTCACGTTGCGTCACAAATGTTAGCACATGAAGGGTTTCGGTGAGAGTCGTAAAACAATGCCGAAAGGCACGACTGGCACCGGGGAAAATGATGTGGTGCATTCATAACACTGTCAATAATTCATAGAGCTCACACACACACACACGCGCACTTACACACACACACGCACACACGCACTTACACACACAGGCCCCCAAAAGCCTACTGCTGACCTGCAATCTGGATCCAGGGGGCGGTTGGTCTACCTTGGTTGCCAGCCAGGACAGCTGAGAGAGCTGTCCTGGCTGGCTGGCTGGCTGGCTGGCTGGCTGGCTGGGTGGGTGGGTGGCTGGGTGGCTGGGTGGTTGTTCTCTGCAGCAGGAAAGGGCAGCGGCATCTCACCTTACACACTCACCCACCCCCCCCCGTCCCATGGCCCAAGCCTCCTCATCCACCTTTGGTGTGTGTGTGTGTGTGTGTGTGTGTGTGTGTGTGGGTCTGAGCTCTGTGTGTGTGTATGGGCGATGGTCTGATGTGTCCTTCCCTGGGCGTCCGAGCGAGTTGTTATGCATTCGTGGGAGCACAAGTAAGGTATTTTCACCTTAATAAGGAACCAGCTGCATTTCCCTGATACCATATCGATACCCTACCCATATCTGGTGTCTGCCGCCCCGGCCAGGCGTGTATTGTTCTTCAGTTATAGGGCTCATTATGTTCAGCTGTATTGATTGCACCTCTGGTTGAGAAACCACAATGCCAGCAGCCTTTTCACAGTACCACCTGCCTTTGGCCAGAAACACGGGCTAGGTTGTGTACAATGTGTGTGTGTGTGTGTCCCTGTGCACTTGAGGACACTCATGTGCGCGCCAGGTGTGTTTGTGTGTGTGTGTGTGTATTCGTGTACGTGCACGTGCGTGTGTAACGCTTTGCTTTTTCCGCTATGCCGCACCTGCCGCCCAGGTAACCCTAAGACCCTCCCTTGCCATGCCATTGGTTCTGCTCAGCCCAATGAGCTTCCTGCTGCTTCCAGAGCCAGCCAATCCCACCACGGTACATATCTCCCTCCGTGTCCCTTCCTGATGT
>CM051020.1:18188272-18220772 GCA_027704905.1 Muraenolepis orangiensis | reverse complement strand
GTATTGAGAGGTAGAGAGAGGGAGGGGAGAGTGATATTGAGGTAGAGAGAGGGAGGGATGGAGAGGGGGAGGGAGTGATATGGAGAGGTAGAGAGGGGAAGGATGGAGAAGGTTTTACAAGGCCTGCATTATTATTTTTCCTTAGTTTAATGTTTAGACTTATTTGGCAATGTACATTGTCATTCTTTTCCATGCCAATAAGCACTAGCAATAGTGCTCTTTTAATTTAATTGAACTGAGACAGGCAGAGATCGATAGAGAGAGACACAGAGACACAGAGAGAAGGAAGTGTGTGAGACAGAGAGAGAGAGAGAGAGAGAGAGAGAGAGAGAGAGAGAGAGAGAGAGAGAGAGAGAGAGAGAGAGAGAGAGAGAGAGAGAGAGAGAGAGAGAGAGAGAGAGAGAGAGAGAGAGAGAGAGAGGAGGGAGGTAGAGAGAGATATTTTACTAGGCATGCACTATTATTTTCCTTTGCTTAATTTTTTTAACTACTTTGTCAGTGTACCAGTTAAGTTTCCTTGCCAATAAAGCTCTTTCACATGTTAATTCATTGAGCGAGAGAGAGAGGTATAGAGAGAGAAGAGAGAGAGAGAGAGAGAGAACGAGAGGGAGGTAGAGAGATACAGAATGAGAGAAAGAGTACAGGAGTGTAACATGAACCCCTAATGAGAACAGAGCATCCCTCTCACCAACAGAAACAGCCTTGTGTCCTATCTGCCATCTCTCTCTCCTTGCCAAGGGTCTGTCTCTCTGCCTGTCTGTCTGTCTGTGTATCGTCTGTCTGTCTGCCTGTCTGTGTATCGTCTGTCTGTCTGCCTGTCTGTCTGTCTGTCTGTGTATCGTCTGTCTGTCTGTCTGTCTGTCTGTCCATCTCGCTCTCGCCCATGTAACCCAGCCTTGTCTTTGTGACTGCTCTCTCTCTCTCTCCACTCCTGAAGTTCAATAGCACGTAGTCACCGCTCCACACTAACCCCCCCGCCCCCCCCCCCCCCCCAGAGTCCCCGGGCACGCCCACCGGCCGCAGTGTGGGCGGGACCACGGACGCGGAGGAGGCGTCCCGCCTGCTGGCCGAGAGACGCCGTCTGGCCCGGGTCCAAAAGGAGCAGGAGGAGAGACAGAGACAGGAGGACGAGAGGTGTGTGGGTGTGGGGGTGTGTGTGTGTGGGTGTGGGGTGTGTGTGTGTGTGGTGTGGGTGTGTGTGTGTGTGTGTGTGTGTGCGTGCGTGTGCGTGTGAGCGTGTGTGTGGGATGTAGGGTTCACAATCAAGTTAATCATGTGTGATTAAGTGTTTGGCTGGTTTCATGGCCATATGACATGAGTTAACACACGAGTCTATAGCATCATGCACTGCTTTGCTTGGTGTATCATCTCTAGAAATATAATATCTTATCTTACATCTCATTACATGTGCTCCAAAAGTAGCCCCTGAATCGAATCGCTTACAGAATTATATTTTTTAGATTTAATACATTGTATAGGCGATGTGTCGTTGATACATGTTTTTAGTAGAGTTCCATATTACAATCCACGTGCATGTATGAAGACGGCGCTATTAAGGAAAGGTCCTAATATCCAGTCCATCCAGGTCCCTTATTTCACCGACCCAAATGATTGAGAGGAGCACGTCCGGTAAAAGGCTTGCTACCCAGGGATGTAACCAAGAGACGGACTGAGCGTCATCTCACTGGTGTTGGCTTACTGCCCTCCATCTTCCCAGTAACATGAGCCACTCGATATGTACAGTAGACCCAATCGATGGTGTCCTACTGGTCTCTTTCTCCCTCTGCTCCTCTTCGTTGAGTCACTTCTGCATCTCGATTTCTCTCCTCCTCTCCCTCTTTTTTCTCCTCCTCCCCCTCCTCTCTCTCCTCCTCCCCCTCCTCTCTTTCCATCGTATTCTCGCTCGCTCTTCCTGTGGCTTCTATCTTCCTCCCAATCTGTCTCTCTCTCTCTCTTTCCCCTCTCTCTTTCATCTGGCTCCCTTTTTTCTCTCTCTGTTTCTCTCTCTCCTCTCCACCTCCCTCCCTTTCCCCCTCTCTCTTCTCCCCACATCCTCCTCTTCTCTCTCCACACCCATTCTCCTCGCTCTCTCTTCCCCCCGTCCCCATCTCTCTCTCCTCCCCACCTCCTCCCTCTCTCTCTCTATCTTCCCCCCGTCCCCATCTCTCTCTCCTCCCCACCTCCTCCCTCTCTCTCCTCCCCCATCCCCTCTCTCTCTCTCCTCCCCCATCCCCCCTCTCTCTCCTCCCCACCTCTCCCTCTCTCTCTCCTCCCCACCTCCTCCCTCTCTCTCTCTCCTCCCCCCATCCCCCTCTCTCTCTCCTTCCCACCTCCTCTCTCTGCTCTCTCTCCTCCCCACCTCCTCCCTCTCTCTCTCTCCTCCCCATCCCCCTCTCTCTCCTCCCACCTCCTCCCTCTCTCTCTCTCCTCCCCCCACCCCCTCTCTCCTCCCCACCTCTCCTCTCTCTCCTCCCCCATCCCCCTCTCTCTCTCCTCCCCACCTCCTCCCTCTCTCTCTCCTCCCCATCCCCCTCTCCCTCCCCCCCCCCCCCCCCCCCCCCCCCCTTCCAGGCTGAGATTGGAGGAGGAGGAGCGGCAGCGGCAGGAGGCGCAGGAGCAGCAGGAGCTAGCGGCTCTGCGGGAGGAGGAGGAGCGGGTCTGCCGTGAGGAGGAGAGGAAGAGGAGGGAGGAGGAGGAGCGACAGCAGAAGGAGCAGCGATGGAAGGACATGCAGGAGCAGCTGGACCGAGAGGTCAGGGGTCAAACGGATGACGTCTCACCGATGAACGTGCATGACCATTTCTACCTGGTGGCCTTCAGCGGTCAGGACACCTGTCCTCAAGATCACTGAGAGTCACGCTGGATTAAACGGGACAAAATAGTGTACAAAATGTAGAATAACAAACAAAGGGTACATTATTACATATCACCTAGTTATTTTTCTGAATTCATATATGTGGTGTGGTTTGAGTGCAGGACTGATGTAGGTCTGCCTGCATTAGGGTGTAGGGGTGCTAAGTGCTATGCTAATGTACACGTCATCTCCCTCATGGCCAGTAGATGACCTTTAGCCTCAAGCTTACATCACCAGAGGTCACACATACCATTACAGGACAGCAATGGCATATTAGCCTGCATGCAGGTACTAAGCAATCAGTCGGTGTGAGTCTGTCATGCCTATGACAGGGGACACCAGCCTTTCTCCTTTATCTCTGAAAAGGTTTGCGACCCCCAACTTTAAAGGGGTACGTTTCCACGTTTGATGTGGATGTCCAGTCAGTTTAAATGTAGCTTTTACACTGACGGGCTACCTTTGACTATATAGACCACACCCCCTGTCTACCTTTGACCACTTAGACCACGCCCCCTGTCTACCTTTGACTATGTAGACCACACCCCCTGTCTACCTTCGACTATGTAGACCACGCCCACTTGTTACCTTTGACCACCTAGACCACGCCCCCCCTGTCTACCGTTGGCCATGATGCAGGGAAATCCAAGCTGACAGCCTGTAGTTCTTCCTGGTCACCAATGATGTAAAATTGGCAGTTGGAAAAACCTATTTAGCGACAGGGGAAGATAGCACACACTGAGCTATTTATTGCTTCAATTGACTACATTCCCCAACACCCCTAACTGGACATCAAAAGTTTCCCTTTATCTGCTTCCATACGCAAATTTACCCAAATTAAGCATTATGTCATGCGAAAAATAGGATATTTATTGGCCATTTGTAACAAGTACATAGGAACGCTTACTCCTCATTCCCTCCAGCAGTATACATCTCCAACACAACACCATCAAAATAATATGTACAATAAAAATGAACAAAAAAAATGTATAATAATAATAAATAAAATAAAATAAAAATGAATTATTAATAATAATAATAATAATAATAATAATAACAATTCAAAATAAAAATAAAGGATGGAAAAGATGGGGGTAAAAAAACCTGAAATTGAAATGATGACGATGATTATTGTTACACCATAAACGGCCTGAAGTGAAGTGAGACGGTCCTCTGTGTCCCAGAGGGAGGAGGCCTTCCTGAGAGCTCAGAGGGAGGCGGACAGGAAGCGCCAGGAGAGAGAGCTGCTCCACATGCAGGAGGAGCAGGAGAGGCTCCAGAGGAAGAAGGTGTGTGTGCGCGTGTGCGTGCGTGCGTGTGCGTGCGTGCGTGTGCGTGCGTGCGTGCGTGCGTGCGTGCGTGCGTGCGTGCGTGCGTGCGTGCGTGTGTGTGTGTGTGCATGTGTGTGTGTGTGTGCGTGTCCGTGTGTGTGTGCGTGCGTGCGTGCGTGCATGCAAGTGTGTGTGTGTGTGTGTCCATGGGACACCTTGACTCTCAGCTCATGCGTGTGTATGTGTGCAATGTGTGTGTAAATTGCACACATACACAATTGCCAAACTCAAACTCAAACCGCCTCACGTCATGAAACATGATCCAGTGTGTAACATATGACTTCCAATTGATCATACCTACTCTATAAGTTATTTTATACCTGTTTTTATACCAAATCAATTGTTTTTCATCGTATTTAACCACTGTATTATTTTTTACCATGCATTTTACTGTAACATTTGCACTCTGGTTAGATGTAGACTGATGTAGACTGTTCTAATCTAAAGTGAAGAAACGGATGGATTGTTTACTGACGTCTGTGTGACCACACAGAGGATCGAGGAGATCATGAAGAGAACCAGGAAGACGGATGGAGACCTGCCGTCCCCTGCTCCCGGTAGGACCCCAGACCCCCTCCCTCCTCCTCTCACTGCATGGACCCCAGACCCCTCCCTCCTCCTCTCACTGCATGGAGCCCAGACCCCTCCCTCCTCCTCTCACTGCATGGAGCCCAGACCCCCCCTCCTCCTCTCACTGCATGGACCCCAGACCCCCCCCTCCTCCTCTCACTGCATGGACCCCAGACCCCCCCCTCCTCCTCTCACTGCATGGACCCCAGACCCCCCCCTCCTCCTCTCACTGCATGGAGCCCAGACCCCTCCCTCCTCCTCTCACTGCATGGAGCCCAGACCCCTCCCTCCTCCTCTCACTGCATGGAGCCCAGACCCCTCCCTCCTCCTCTCACTGCATGGAGCCCAGACCCCCTCCCTCCTCCTCTCACTGCATGGAGCCCAGACCCCTCCCTCCTCCTCTCACTGCATGGAGCCCAGACCCCTCCCTCCTCCTCTCACTGCATGGACCCAGACCCCTCCCTACTCCTCTCACTGCATGGAGCCCAGACCCCCTCCCTCCTCCTCTCACTGCATGGAGCCCAGACCCCTCCCTACTCCTCTCACTGCATGGAGCCCAGACCCCTCCCTCCTCCTCTCACTGCATGGAGCCACAGACACCCCCACCTCACTCACTCTACACTGCAATGGTGTGTGTGTATGTGTGTGTGTGTGTGTGTGTGTGTGTGTGTGTGTGTGTGTGTGTGTGTGTGTATAACAGAGAGTCAGCATGCAGTGAACCATCCATAATGTCTCCCTGTCTGACTAACACCCACTAGAAAGCCACAGTATTTGTGTGCTGCTTCTCTGATATGATTATATCTCTGTGTGTATTAATTACATCGATCTAAATGACACTTTGGTCTATGATATGTTTCGAGACTCGAAGTGAACTAAAAATAGGGATAATAAGAATAGGCTTTTTACCAATTATTTTCCGGTCCAGTTTTCTCTGCAGTGTGACTCAGCGTTGTGTGTCAGGCAGGCCAACAGAGCCCTCTAGTGGCGAGCATCAGTAACGACTCGCCGACAACAAAGAATGGCATCCAACGTCACAGCTTCTTTATTTATTAAAATGGATATTCAAATCACAATTGAAAACCGTATTACAAAAAACTACAATGTAAGCAGTGTATATGATATAAATCATTATACCCAGAAATAAATCTCAGATCCAATCCTACTAAGGATAGTTTTTATCTTTATATTTAGGAGTGCTGCCACTATCATAACATGTCATTAACATTACACTGACATACTTTGCTGGACCTTCTGGACTCATCACAGTTACTGCTCTGTACTGCACTGTACTGCACTGTACTGCTCTGTACTGCTCTGTACTGCACTGTACTGCACTGTACTGCACTGTACTGCACTGTACTTCACTGTACTGCACTGTACTGCACTGTACTGCACTGTACTGCTCTGTACTGCACTGTATCCATGATGCTGCTGCACTGCTGGAGCTTTAAATGCTTTTGGAATTTTTTGTAAAAGAAAAATTCCGATCATTAAGTCACTTGCTGCTCTTTTTTGGTTTATTTTATTGTATATATAATTTTTACTTATTATTATTTTTATGGTGTTCTTGAGATGTATCCTGCAGGAGGGAATGGGGAGGAAGCGTTCCTATGGACTTGTTACAAATGGACAATCAATCTCTTGTTATGTGTATCTTGTATACTATGTTATAGCAGGCTAATCCAGACTTTAGGTATAAGTCTACAAGTCTCTTAGACTCCAAGATTTGTGAGACTACCCAGAAAGTAAACATTCCTATTGTGTTTGTGCTCCAGTGTCGGATGCCAGGAGCCCGACTGGCCCCGTTGGGGAGGATGAGGCCCCCACTCCCGCTGAAGCTCCCAACATCATGCTGGGGCCCCTGGAGACCAAGAGCTGCCTGGACGAGTTGTCCGATGGCGTGCAGTCTATGGATGTCAGGTGAGTCTGTCCGTCTGTGTCTGTCTGTCTGTCTGTGTTTGTCTGTGTGGAGCTGTCACACAGGCCTTCCATTTAATGGAGTCAAACCAGTGTATCTATCTCTATCTCTCCTCTCTCTCTCTCTCTCTCTATCTCTCCTCTCTCTCTCTCTCTCTCTCTCTCTCTCTCTCTCTCTCTCTCTCTCTCTCTCTCTCTCTCTCTCTCTCTCTCTCTCTCTCTCTCTCTCTCTCTCTCTCTCTCTCTCTCTCTCTCTCTCTCTCTCTCTCTCTCTCTCTCTCTCTCTCTCTCTCTCCTCTCTCTCCCCCTCTCCTTGCAGCCCTGTGTCCCGGGATGACCAGGCCAGTGCCCAGGACTTCTCTCCGGTCACCGAGGGGAGCGGCGACGTCCCCTACAGCCTGGAGCACATGTCGGAGCTCTCTCTGCGCGGGCCGCCCGGAGACACCCCCGCCTACCCCAAGCTGCGCGCGGGCAGCGGCGCTGCGCTGGGCGACCTGAACAAGAACCTGCTGATCCAGGCCTACAGCGCCGCCTCCGAGTCATCCCAGCTCATCCACAGCCTGGGGCCCGGGAAGCTAGACGTCCAGTAGCCAGGTAGACCCACACCTGGACTAACACAGAGAGACCTATAGACAGATCCAGACCCAGAGAGACCTAGAAAGACCCAGAGAAAGACATAGAGAGACATCGAGAGACCCAGAGAGACATATACAGACCAGAGAGACATAGAAAGACCAGAGAAGACATAGAGAGACATAGAGAGACCCAGAGAGACATATACAGACCCAGAGAGACATAGAGAGACATAGAGAGAGACATAGAAAGAGACATAGAGAGACCCAGAGAGACATAGAGAGAGACATAGAAAGACCCAGAAAGAGACATAGAGAGACATAGAGAAACCCATAGAGACCCAGAAGAGGGACATAAATACAAAAACATACAATGGAATATGTGGTCCAAGTCTCAGTGAGTACTCAGTCAGTACATTTGTAGGCACCTCACTTGGAAGCCCCGTCTCCTGGGCAGGTCTACACCGCTAGACACACAGGACTCATACCGTCTCCTGGGCAGGTCTACACCGCTAGACACACAGGACTCATACCGTCTCCTGGGCAGGTCTACACCGCTAGACACACAGGACTCATACCGTCTCCTGGGCAGGTCTACACCGCTAGACACACAAGACTCATCGCGTCCTCTACTTAAAAGCAAACCACGTTCAGACTGAAAGTCCTTAAGCTACTACTGAGATGTGTGAATCTTTTAGTACACCATCACAGCAGCACTGCTATTTCACTTTCTGTTTGTTGTCGGGATGTTCCTGGCGGGCGATCATTACTGTAAAACTAGCCGAACGCTGGGTAGCTACCCAGACCAGCTACGAGGTCTGCTTTGACCTGGAGAGGTGGGTGCAGGTAGTGACCAAGTTCTTCAGTCTCTCTCTCTCTGTGAGTAACATCTCTCTGGTTGGTTCTGTCCTCCTCCTCCTCCTCCTCCTCCTCCTCCTCCTCCTCCTCCTCCTCCTCCTCCTCCTCCTCCAGGATGGCGTTCTCCACCGGAAGGGGGGATGGGGGTCTGTGCAGACCGGAGGCTAGGCGCAGCCGGACCAGACTCTCTGTCACCATCATGATCCTCCCAGACCAGAACCCAGACCCCAGGAGACGTACCTCCCCCCCCACCCCACCACCTCCCCTCAAACTCACCTGCACATCACCCTCCCCCCTCCCCCCCCCCCCCGTGCTGGGAAACAGGGAGACCTCACCCCCCCTGTGCCTTCCGCAGGGATCAGATGCTATACTCCTGGTCCCTCATCCATATAACCCAGCTCTCGTCCTCAGTATGGACCCGCACATACGCACGCACGCGCACACACACACACACACACACACACACACACACACACACACACACACACAGACACACACACACACACACACACACACACACACACACACACACACACACGCGCGCAACCCGCATACCTTTAGCCGGCCAGGGTTAAAGGGCGGGGTCATGAAAAGCAAGCGCACCATAATCCACCTGCCTGTCCGCTATATTGACGCCACGTCACGCAGCCGCTGTAGCGGCCCTGTTCAGCGGTCCGGTTCAGCGGTCCTGTTCAGCGGTCCGGTTCAGCGGTCCTGTTCAGCGGTCCGGTTCAGCGGTCCTGCTCAGCGGTCCACTGGGGCGATCCTGTACATAGAGCCCACTATGGGGGGGGGGAGGGGGGGAGACACCGCTGGCTACCACAACATCACCATGATGGGTTGGATGGAGGTGGTGGAAGTATGGGGGTTCATTTTGTCTCATTTTTGACTCCTGGTCGTTAGGGTACCTGTATACGGCTCTTGGGATATAAATAAATCAATAAATATATATACACTGTATGCGTACTGAGGGACTGCTGCCTGACAGATGACGGGTGGTGGTGGCGGTGTGTTTGAACCCGGCATCAGGGCTCTCTGTGCTGGTCTGTGTTTGTTTGGGCTGCTTCTCCTGTGAGGCCCGTGGAGCGCGTCACGGACCTCTCTCCACCGTAGAAAGTGCTTAATGCGCCCGACTGCCGAGGAAGGAAAATATATGAATATCTTGATATTATAATCCTGCTTTTAAACCCCTGGGGGAAAAAAGGGAGCTTATGGTTTTTGTTACCGACTGTTCACAAGATGAAGAAATGATCAATAATCAATGTAAAGTGTGAAAAAGGAGCATTTAGGAGCGGGAGTGTGTGTGTGTGTGTGTGTGTGATTCTGTTTATTTTTTTTGATATATCTGAAGGTGAGGAAAATACTGATACAGTGCGTTTGGTGTTAGTTTCCACTCACCGTAACTGCGCTAGCTTTAGCTTAGCTTAGTTCACTGTACACTTAGCTGTGTGTTCACTGGTTCCGGCCCTCGCCCACCTCCCTCCCTCCCTCCCGCTGGGTTCAGATCCTGTTACCGGATCAAGAGATTGTTGTAGGCTTCCCCCCCACACACGCATACTAACTGGATAGCTTGTTCTAGAACCTAAACATCTGCAGAGATAAAAAAATACCTCCCAAACAATACAGTAGTCTGGTTTGTATAACAGCCTTCCCCCATGCAGCTTCTCACCCTGAGGCCTTAAACCTCTCCTCCGCCTGGCCTCTCATTGGCTGAGCCTGCCTCCACTGTGGGAAATGGACTGCTATGATCCATTGTCTTTCCCCCAAAACCCCTCCCTCATCATAAGTTCTCTTAGCTTCGCTCTCAGGGTGTGTGTGTGCGTGTGTGTGTTGTGTACACTAGCGTGTGTTCTTCAGTTTTGGGGCCACATGACCGCCGACCTGATTTTGCACACATGTCAGTGTTGTTTTATCCATGCGTCCTGCTGTAGGGTTGCCATGTCTGTGCCAGCAACCCTCTTTCCCGGTCCATGTTTTGAATTGTTTGTCCATTTCCAGTGGATGTTATTGGTAACGGTTGTCTCGGGGGTCCCTGAAACAGTCTCCTTGTATATGAAGTGAACATTAAAAGGATATAGTAGTGTTTATCACAATATTACCCTTATTCATTCTGTGACACTGCAGCTTGGTGGAATATATTATTGTATGTGTGGTGCATGGATAACTGCTGAAAATACCAATAAAACCATCAAAGTATTCTGTGTCAGAGTCATTCAATAAGAATATAAGAATATATGTACAAATATATATATATAATATTATGTACAAATGTTGGACATATTTTACATTTGTAAACATTTTGGGATATAGCCCTAACCTGTTCTAACCCTTAACCCCTAACCTGTTCTAACCCTTAACCCCTAACCTGTTCTAACCCTTAACCCCTAACCTGTTCTAACCCTTAACCCCTAACCTATTCTAACCCTTAACCCCTAACCCTTCTCTGCTTCTTCTAAAGGGTTTGTTGCCAATGGCAATTAATCCCAGGTGTGAGCGTGAGTGTGAGTGTGAGTGTGAGTGTGAGTGTGAGTGTGAGTGTGAGTGTGAGTGTGAGTGTGGTGAGTGTGAGTGTGAGTGTGAGTGTGAGGTGTGAGTGTGAGTGTGAGTGTAGGTGTGAGTGTGAGTGTGAGTGTAGGTGTGAGTGTAGTGTGAGTGTAGGTGTGAGTGTAGTGTGAGTGTAGGTGTGAGTGTGAGTGTGAGGTGGTGTGAGTGTAGGTGAGTGTGGTGTGAGTGTGAGTGTGAGTGTAGGTGTGAGTGTAGGTGTGAGTGTGAGTGTGAGTGTAGGTGTGAGTGTGAGTGTGAGTGTGAGTGTGAGTGTAGGTGTGAGTGTAGGTGTGAGTGTGCGTGTGAGTGTGAGTGTGAGTGTAGGTGTGAGTGTAGGTGTGAGTGTAGGTGTGAGTGTGAGTGTGAGTGAGGTGGGTGACTACATCTCCACTCTGGCCTGGGAACGCCTCGGGATCCCCCAGTCAGAGCTGGTCCATGTTGCCAGGGAGAGGGAAGTTTGGAGTCCCCTGCTGGAGCTGCTACCTCCAAGACCCGATTACGGATAAGCGGGAGAATGGATGGATGGATCCTGTGGGATCCATCCATCCATCTCCATCCATCCCACAGGATGGATGGAGATGGATGGATGGATGGACAACAATGTTCGGAGTATTTATTCTCCTGTTTTTCTTAACGCATTTTCTTATGGGAATTCATGGCGAAATAGTACCTCAGGAGCTGTAGCTTTGCTAGTTGGAAGTAAACAAATATACCGGAAGCGATTTACTCGTTAAATTTGAAGCCGGAAGTCCTTCACACAGCTTAGTGCATATAGCCCATTCTCTTGAAATCTTGAAATCAATCACATCGCATATATTGTATGTTTATTTTGTAAATTCATAACAACAACATCAGTGCACTGCCTTCTATCAAGACACATAGGCCAAAGGTATTTCTACATTCAAATGGCATGTTGGTAAATCAGTCCAGGTGAGCAATATCACAGACATTTAGAATGTCACTCATTTGACCAACAGACAGCAAGGCAAAGTATTTGTATGTTGAAATTGCATCATACACCTCAATAATCAGTCCGCGTGGGCCATACCACATCAATAGAATACATTAAGCGCTTGAGAGAGATTGAGAGAGACGAGGAGGAAGGGGTAGCCGCAACAATAGTATCCCATAGTTTAGTATAGCGATGTTCGATGTTTCTTGTTTACAAATAATGACGTAATTTCCACACATGATCGACCCCCCCACCCACAACAAGATCAACCCCCCCAACCTAACAAGATCAACCCCCCCCCAAACAAGATCACCCCCCGCACAACAAGATCAACCCCCCCACCCAACAAGATCAACCCCCCCAACAAGATCAACCCCCTCCCCAACAAGATCAACCCCCTCCCCACAACAAGATCAACCCCCCCCTTAAAAAGATCCAACCCCCCCAACAAGATCAACCCCCTCCCCACGACAAGATCAACTCCCCACAACAAGATCAACCCCCCCACCCCCACAACAAGATCAACCCCCCCCCTTAAAAGATTAAACCCCCCCAACAAGATCAACCCCTCCCACATCAACATCAACCCCCCCAACAAGATCAACCCCCTCCCACAACAAGATCAACCCCTCCCCAACAAGATCAACCCCCTCCCACAACAAGATCAACCCCCTCCCACAACAAGATCAACCCCACCCAACAAGATCAACCTCCCCCCACAACAAGATCAACCCCCCCCCAACAAGATCAACCCCCTCCCACAACAAGATCAACCCCCCCCCCCAACATGCTCACCCCCCAAAACAAGATCAACACCCCCCCGCAACAAGATCAGCATCCCCCCACAACAAGATCTCCCCCCTCCACAACAAGATTAACCCCCCCCCACAACAAGATCTTCCCCCCAACAAGATCCTCCCCCCCACAACAACATCACCCCCCCCACATCAAGATCAACACCCCCAACAAAATCACCCCCCAACAACATCAACCCCCCCCCCCACAACAAGATCACCCCCCCCCAACAAGATCAACCCCCCCCTTAAAAAGATGAAACCCCCCCAACAAGATAAACCTCCCCCCACAACAAGATCAACCCCCCCACAACAAGATCAACACCCCCAACAAAATCACCCCCCAACAAGATCAACCCCCCCCCCCACAACAAGATCAACCCCCCCTTAAAAAGATGAACCCCCCCAACAAGATCAACCCCCTCCCACAACAAGATCAACCCCCCCAACAAGATCAACCCCCTCCCACAACAAGATCAACCCCCCCACAACAAGATCAACCCCCCCACACTAAGATCAACCCCCCAACACGCTCACCCCCCACAACAAGATCAACACCCCCCCACAACAAGATCAACCCCTCCCCCCAACAAGATCAACCCCCCCCCCCACAACAAGATCACCCCCCCCCCAACAAGATCAACACCCCCCCACAACAAGATCACCACCCCCCACAACAAGATCACCCCCCCCCCACAACAAGATCTTCCCCCCCACAACAACATCACCCCCCCCACATCAAGATCAACACCCCCCCACAACAAGATCTCCCCCCCCCCCACAACAAGATCAACCCTCCCAACTAAATCACCCCCCAACAAGATCAACCCCCCCCCCACAACAAGATCAACCCTCCCAACAAAATCACCCCCCAACAAGATCAACCCCCCCCAACAAGATCAACCCCCCCCCCCCCCCACAATATCAACCCCCTCCCACAACAAGATCAACCCCCCCCCCCCAACAAGATCAACCCCCTCCCACAACAAGATCAACCCCCCCCAACAATATCAACCCCCCCCCCCCCACAACAAGATCAACCCCCCCAACACGCTCACCCCCCCACAACAAGATCAACCCCCCCAACAATATCAACCCCCCCCCACAACAAGATCAACCCCCCCAACACGCTCACCCCCCCACAACAAGATCAACCCCCTCCCACAACAAGATCAACCCCCCCAACAATATCAACCCCCCCCCCCACAACAAGATCAACCCCCCCACACTAAGATCAACCCCCCCAACACGCTCACCCCCCCACAACAAGATCAACACCCCCCCACAACAAGATCTCCCCCCCCCCCCACAACAAGATCAACACCCCCCCACAACAAGATCAACACCTCCCCACAACAAGATCAACCCCCCCCAACAAGATCAACCCCCCCACACTAAGATCAACCCCCCCAACACGCTCACCCCCCCACAACAAGATCAACACCCCCCACAACAAGATCAACACCCCCCCCACAACAAGATCTCCCCCCCCCCCCACAACAAGATCTCCTCCCCTACAACAAGATCCCCCCCCCACAACAAGATCTCCACCCCCCCCCACAACAAGATTACCCCCCCTTAAAAAGATGAAACCCCCATTTCCAACACATTTTTGGGTATGAACATACATACAATACATACATGCATATATTTATAGAAAATCTAAATATTTGATTGACATGTACGGTGGAGTGTTAGAACAGTGTTAGAAGGTGGAGATAGAACACGCCCGCCTGTTCCTTGTGACCTCACAAGGTCATGACCTCTTGACCTCATGTTTAGAACGTTTAGAACTCCGCCACTACACAAGGCTTGATGCAATGTGCAGAACTCATTTACACACGAAGGAGCAAACTAACTGGAAGCAGTGAGTTTAGCTAGTGTGTGTCTATCGATGGCAGGTGAGCGACAACCTGGAGATAAGCGGTCCCCATCTCCTGGACCATCCACCTCCTCCAACCAGAGGGAAGGGGAGAAGCGGCCTCGCTCCCCATCTCCCTCACCATCCACCTCCTCCAACCAGAGGGAAGGGGAGAAGCGGCCTCGCTCCCCATCTCCCTCACCACCCACCTCCTCCAACCAGAGGGAAGGGGAGAAGCGGCCTCGCTCCCCATCTCCCTCACCACCCACCTCCTCCAACCAGAGGGAAGGGGAGAAGCGGCCTCGCTCCCCATCTCCCTCACCACCCACCTCCTCCAACCAGAGGGAAGGGGAGAAGCGGCCTCGCTCCCCATCTCCCTCACCATCCACCTCCTTCAACCAGAGGGAAGGGGAGAAGCGGCCTCGCTCCCCCTCACCACCGAGACCGTCCAGCTCTTTCAAGGTAAGCAAAGTTTCAGTTTAGGGGAAAAAAAATTCCCAAATTGTTTGCGTTCACATTGTTTTGTGCTTTTGTTGGCGGGGGCCTTGGGCTATGTTGTTTTTATGCAGCCAATATCAAACCAACTAAAATAATCAACGGTGTATTACATATTTTCTCCATTTTCCTGGTTGTTCCCAGCGACAGAGGACAGTTGAGAGATCCGTGGCCTGTATTGAGGATGTACCGCCTGAGATTGTAAGAAAAACCCTTTTGCGTCTCTACTGAAACCTTCTGATAACTTCTGATGGCCTGTTGATCAATGAATGCTTGGTCCATTAGGCCAATAGGCCCTAATACTGATCTTACAAAATGTCAGGTCTTCAATCATTCAATAGAGAGAGCAGTTTCTTTACTCACCCCATAGATTACACATTATAGAAAATACATCCAAATGTGTTTACAAACGTTGGCTGTGAACATACATACATACATATATTTATAGAAAATATAAATATTATGATTGACATATTAAAGCATTCATTTGATCCGTTTTTATTCACTCAGGCCAGGTTCTAATCATATAATCCAATGCATATATCTCTTTACCATAGATGGAGGTCATTCTGGGCTACCTCTCCCCACCGGACGTCCTGTCCTTGGGAGCGACCTGCTCCAGGTTCCAGCAGCAGAGCCGCAGCCCCTGGGTCTGGAAGAGGGTCTGCAGCCGCATGCCGGACCACTCAGAGCCCAGAGACTGGCAGCGACTGGCCATCCTCAAATGTACGGTGGAATGTTGCTACAGCCGTCAAGATAATAATAGATATAAAGAAATAAATATAGTCATCATAGAGCAAACAATATTTGTAACTTTTATTACATTATTACATTATTATGATTATTACATTAACAACAATGCAATACTTTCAGGGAATATCATCACAAAACCCAATTTTACCAGCAAACTACTAATCGAGTGCATGACCTGGGCTTAAGAAAACATTGACCTAAAAAAAATTGACATTTGGCATGATGGAAATAATAGTACAAGTGTTTAATGTTGTTGAAGTTCATAATTGAGATGAACTTAAGTATATTAATGATACCAAATATTGCTAACTCATTACTAGCAAAGGCAAAGAGTAAAGTCAAGGTGGTAGTTGTGTAGATCACAGTACTTGACTACTGTAGCTGCAGCTTTCCATAACAACCTCCCTCCTCCCCACTCTTCCCTGACAGACACCCAGGGGGTGCACATGCAGAGACTGAACGGATACCCCCAGCACCCCCAGGCCTCCCCCTCCAGGGCCATCGACGCCCCTGGGGCCTATGGATACCGGCGGGTGCTGCTTGGCCATAAATGCATTGTGATCTTGGACCACCAGGACACCCTCCATGTGCTGAGGGAGGTGCCCGGGGAAGAGGAGCTGGCCCCGCCCACCGTCCTCTGCCATGACGTTGTGGATGTTAGTACTCAGTAACGGGCTGCAGGATGTTGGATTTCATTTAAAGGAACAAAAATCGTAGTAATCTTAGTTACAAATGCTTAAGACTCTGCAACGTGAATTAATAAGCAGCACGTGTCGATGCGCTCTATTAATTAATTACCAATATAGATATATAAATATTGCCCTCCCCCAACCTAACCATTTATTTCTCTTCTTTTTTTCAGTTCACCATGTTACCATCAGCGCCTCACCGGGACTTCTGTTCCACTATGTTGGTGTACGTGTTGACCAGGAGCGAGGATGACGCCGGCTCTCTGAGGGTGTACCAGCAGACCACGGGGGAACTCCTGTACAAAGGGACCTTCTCCTCGTCTGTGGTCTTCACTCAGATCAAAATCACAGGCCCCGAGTTCCCTCGGATGGTGCTGTTGCTCTCTGGTCAGTGGTTTAAGAAAGGAGATAATATGTTTGAAACTTTTATCATTGAAGTGAAGCTGACTGATTCACCTTTAGATTCAAAACAGATTCATCTTTAGATGGCCTTTTATTGACTGACGGTATATTAGATCAAAAATGATTTAAGTGTAGAAGCCTGTACCCAATGTGTAACACATACCAGTATATGGGATATACTGGTAGATCCAGTGAGTATCATTCTCCAATCCTCCAATCCCCTAATCAACATGGTTTGCTCTTTCTCTCAGTCACCGGGGCGGTGTACAGGTTTCACTACCGAGAGCTCGTTATGCGGGTCGACAGGTGGAGAGACAATCTCATCAACATAGCAGACATGAGGCCCAGCATCCTAACCAGCCCTTACCAGAGACAGCCCTTCCACCAGGTCCTCTGCAGCCATGGCAGCGCTCTCTACCTGACTGGTATGCACCACAACTCCCAATCACACTAACCCCTGACCCTCATCCAAAAACCATAATGCTAACATCTAACCCTGAACCCTAACCCACCCTCAACCCAAACACTAAACCCTGAATCCTGATGTTAACACCAAAGTAACCCTCACCTAACACTAACCCTAAATCCCACCTGACCTAACCCTAACTGTCAAGTCAAACCAGAAACGAAATACTGTGGAAAAACATGGCTGCAGCCAATTTCAAATCAACCCCATCGACGCGCATTGAAGAGCAGGCGGCGTCACAAATAGAGGAGGTCCCGGAAATAAACAGGTGAACAGACACCGCGGAACACAAACTCCGCGGAGAAAGGAGCCTGTTAAACAGACAAACTGCGGTTGTGGAACCATCTCTAACACCCGGAAGGCAGCCGGTAAGATGCTGTACCTTGGTAGACTTTCGGGAGGACTTGCCACCGCTGCTGCCTAGCCGCTCTCGCGCTGGCTTTGTGGCGCGGGGAAAGAGCCTGTGTGTGCGTGTGTGTGTGTGTGGGCGTTTGTTTGGCTCTTTGCATGTGCGCGGGGAATGGTGATGAGCTGTTGTGTATAGTATTTTGTTAGTTACTGATTATTAATTGTTGGATTGTATTATATTGTTCACTATTAATTATTATACAGTACTATTATTTATTAATACCGTGATTTCATTTCCTTCCCCAAAAGGTTTTTCACCTGCACTCAAATTGGCCCAAATGAATGAAAGTACTCTGGTGAAAATAAAAGAAGAGAAAAAGAAATTCAGTTTGGTCATTTGTTGAGTGAAATCCAGTTGGACTCTTCGGGTAGATGGCGTCCCTATCAAGTGGGGAATCTGCAGTAAACACATAACTTGACAGTGAAAAACCGCAAGACCTGAAAACTGGAGACAGGAAACAGTCAATCTAGGAATTGTGTGCTGGAACAGCAGGAGCAATAACCTGGAAACAAACAATCAAGTTCAAATAAGACGACACAAAATCATCATTGAACAGGTGTACTTACCTTCTCATCTCTGAGCAACCTGGGGAATTAAATATGGCTGAAGAAGCTATTGGAAAGCCAGTTGAGCAACTCAAGGTGGAGAGAGCGACGGCAAAACGATTGTTCTCTCGTCTGGTCAACAGTATTACCAGGACCTATGGAGACATGTCTGAAGAACAGCTCAGAGACAGCTTTGAGAAGCTCACAACAGGTGCTGAAAAAGTCATGGAGGCTAATGACGATGTGGAAGCTGCATTCATTGCAGATCTGGAGGCGGAGCTGGACGCAGATGAGGAAGCTGTGTTAGTAGAACAGCAAAAGGCCGACCTAACAAAGACTGCAAATGAGTGTGAGGGGAAACTAAAGGAGGTCAAAGGTCTAATTCAGGAGGCTCTGTGGACCAACTTTGGAGTTGGTGAAATGTCCACAGCACTACAGGCAGCAGAGGCTGTGTGTGGACGCGCCACTGCTGCAGAACCCAGCGGTAGCCAGGAGGGGTATAACTTCATGCTCAACCACCTGCAAGAGCTAGTAAGGACCGCAAAGGAGGTGCACGGTCGGTGGGAACGATGGGTCCCCCCAGACGAGAGAAGGGGCATTCAGAATGCCCTAAGGGGCCTCGATCTCGAAGTCCCCCAGCTGGTTTCCAGAAAAGCCGACTTCATGCAGTGGAGGATAAAGGAGGATGCTGAAAGAGGACCGATTGCCCCCAATTATCCCGTGGCGGCCATCAGGTTGAAACCGACATCCCTTCCCAAGTTCACCGGCAACAAACGTGATTTCCACAGGTGGAAGAAGGACTGGGAAGCACTCCAGAGACAGGGTGAGCCGACCGGTTCAAGGGAGGTGAAAAAGGTTCATCTACTAGACAGTCTTGATGACAGAATCATAAGGGACCTTCGCCTCACTACTTACAACACTGCAGATGACATCTTCCGTGTCCTACAAAACCGCTATGGCAACCAAACATCCATTGCTATTGAAATAGTGGAGGAGTTACAGAGGATGCCAGCTGTCAGGAGCAATCAGCCACGGAAAATAGTGGAATTAATTCAAGCTGTGGAGAAGGCGCTTCAAGACTTGAGTGACCTCGGAGACACAGGTGCTATTAAAAATCCGCTGGTAACGAGATCAATAGAAAGTAAACTTCCTGAATCTCTCAAAAAGGAATGGCTTGTCTATGTCGCTGACAGGAGAAATGCTGTGGCACCAGACAATCGGTTTGACAGTCTCTTGACATTTCTCAAGGAGCAAGAGAGCATATATGAGCAGCTCGAGCAACTGAGGGATGAAGAGCCAAGTAAAAGAGAAACCAGGACTGAGCCAAGATATGCCAGAACAAAATCTACCAAGTCAGGCGATGACCACACAGGGTGTGTAGTCTGTGGTGATGAAAAGCACAGGAAGAAGCTCTACTTTTGCAAGGAGTTTCGAGTGCTAAAGCTAGCAGAGAAAAAGGCTGCAGTCGGAAAGTTGGGAGCATGCAAGAGGTGTCTTGAGGTTCATGAAAGCAGTTCTTATTGCAAACCCGGCTTTCTGTGCACAAACTACGTCTGCAAGGAGGAGCGTACTCCTGAGCACCATTTCTATCTGTGCCCCAATGCTGAGTTGAAGAAAAGCGGCGCAGGTCAGAAAAATAGCAGTTTTGGTCCAGAGGAAGAGAAAAGCAGGAGGAAATATACAGAGGAGCAGGAGAGGTTCTTCAACAGGCTTCAACCAGAGTTGGCAAAGCAGTGTCGGGATGTATTCTCAAACACTGCATCGAAGGCTTTCAGCACTGTAAAAGAGCAGCCGGGCCTTCTAGTGGAGAGCGGGTTGAAAGAGCTGCCAGTGATCATGATGCTTCTCGAAGTCACAGCCAATGCTGGGCAGAAAATTGGGACGTTAATTGATTTGGCTTCAGACACCAATTACATAACCCACAAGGCTGCAAACAGGCTCAACCTCAGAAGTGAAGGAATCACCCTCGTCGTCCATGGGGTTGGGGGGATGAAAGTCCACGTGGAGACGAAGCGGTACCTTCTAAAGATCAGAGTAACCACTCCCAAAGGCACTCTCAAGTCGCACCAATTGGTTTGTTATGGGTTAGACAGTATTGCAGATGTACACAAAAGTGTGACACCGAAGCGACTACAGAAAGTCTTCCCAGACATACCACTTGAAGAGCTTAAGAGACCCAGAGAAATAAACCTGCTCATAAGCCATAGAGAAGGTCAGCTAGCACCTCAGAGAATCAAAGTCGTTGGAGACCTCGTGCTGTGGGACGGACCACTGGGAAAGACGGTCGGGGGAACGCACCCCGAGCTCTTTGAGGAGCTCACCGTGTCAGCCCACATGTCCAAAACACATTTTGCAAGGTCAATGAGAGCAGCTGCTGTGAAGTATGAGGAGCTCACCTGCAGGGTCCCAGAGCAACCTCCACCGAACAATCAGGTTGACATCAAGTTCCAGGAGTCAAGGACTTCAACCACAAACCGGGACTTCCTGGAGTGGTGGAGATGGGATAGTATCGGTGCAGCATGCGAACCAAAATGCGGGGGGTGTCGCTGTGGAAATTGCCAGCCGGGGGGCAAAGAAATGACTCTTGCTGAGGAGAGGGAACTCGAAGTGATAAGAGACGGCCTCACCTATGCCATGGGCGACAGCCACAGCAAGGAACCACATTGGCACGCCAGATATCCCTGGGTAGAAGATCCAGCCTCCTTGCCATATAATAAAAGAACAGTCGAGGCAACATTTCTCAGAACGGAAAAGCAACTAGCCAAAGCACCCGAATGGAAAGTTGCATATGCCGCTCAAGTGCATGACATGGTCGATCGAAGAGCTGCAATTAAATTGTCCAAGGACATGATTATCAACTGGAACGGGCCTGTGTGGTATGTGAGTCACCTTGTTGCTCCTAACCCGCACTCTGTCACGACCCCAGTGAGACTCGTGTGGAACAGCAGCCAAAGGTTCAGAGGCGTGAGCTTGAACGACTTACTAATGAAAGGTCCAGATGTCCTCAACCAGATTCGCTCTGTCCTTCTCAGATTCAGGGGTGGAGCACATGCTGCTCTGGGTGACATCAGGAAGATGTACAATTCGGTTTGGTTAGAGGACCGGGAAGTGCACCTGCATAGATTCCTCTGGCGGGACTCCGAAGATGAAGAGCTGGGGGAATATGCGATAACGAGAGTAAACATCGGAGACAAACCAGCGGGGTGCATTGCGCAGCTAGCAATGCGTGAAACTGCTAACCTCCCTCCTTTCACCCACCTCAAAGAGGAGCATCGAGTAATCCAACAGGAGAGCTACGTTGATGACATCCTCACATCCCACAACAACCTTGACCAGCTGAAAACCATCACAGCAAATGTGGAGCGGATCCTGAAGGCTGGAGGTTTTGAGCTTAAGCCTTGGGTCTTTTCTGGGCAGAGTGGGAGGAAGGAGTGCAACGACGAGCTGGAGAAGACCAAGGCAAAGACCATGGTCTTACCAAATCAGATGCGCGATGAGGACAACAAGGCGCTTGGCCTGGGCTACATAGTGGAGGAGGACAAGCTCCATGTCATGTTTGCAATCAATTTCTCGAAGAGAAAGCAAAAGATGCGACTTGGCCAAGACCTTCTACAAGAGCAAATCAGAGCCCAGACTCCAAACCCCCTGACACGAAGAGAACTGCTCAGCCAAGTGTCAGGGCTCTACGACCCAGTTGGCCTGGTAACTCCTGCGAAGCAGAAGGGAGCTATCCTGGTACGTAGGGCATTCCAAGAAGCAAGGAGCGAGTGCTGTCCGGTCAAAGACACATGGGACAGGGCACTCTCAGATGGGCTCAGGGAGGATGCGATTAAACTCTTCGAGGAGTATGACCAACTGGGAAAAATTAAGTTCACCAGGGCATTAACTCCCCTATGCTTCACTGATGAACCCTGGGCAATCACATTCTCGGATGGAAGCGAGCATGCCTATGGAGCAGTGATGTACCTAAGGTGGAGCAACTCGGACCAGGGCTCCATTGTCAGGCTGGTAGAATCCAAAGCCAAATTAACTCCCTTGGACCACAGAGGTGATGCTGTCAAAGCAGAGATGTGCGGAGCGGTGTTTGCCTCACGCCTGAAAACGTTCTTTGAACTGCACAGCCGAATCCAAGTTGGGAGGTGGTACCATTTTGTGGATAGCCAAACAGTCCTTGGGGCAGTGCAGCGAGAAAGCTATGGCTATCAGACGTTCTTTGCGAATAGGATCGGAGAGATTCAAAACAGCACAAGGATCCAAGACTGGTGGTGGATCCCTGGGCCGCAAAACATTGCGGACGTAATCACCAGAGGAGCCAGCCCTCAAGGCCTGGATGAATACTCAGAGTGGCAAAATGGGCCAAAGTTCTTGAGTTTGCCAGAGAGTGAGTGGCCGATCAGATCAGCCAAGGAGCTAGCAGCCACTGCCCGAGAAAGCATCAACAAGTTGCAAAGGAAAGCATTTGTTGCTGTGCTGACAAGGTCCGAGGCAAAGAAACAAGAACCAAAACAAAATCAGGTCCAAATAGAACAAAGGAGGCCACCAAGAGGGTCATCCATCGGAAGCCTTGGGGATGTCAAGCGGTTCAGTGTTCTAACCCGACTGGTCAAAAAAGTTGCATGGATCTGGAGGGCAGCAAAAAAGTTCAGTGGCCGAGATCAAGCCGTGGACAGTCCAAAGTGGGAGGCAGTCTCCTTATCAGGGGTCATCTCAGTAAGGGAACGGGAAGATGCCTTAAGAGACATTTTTCTTGCAGCACAAGAAGGCGCAACCTTCCCAAGCACCACTACAGACAGGCTTGTAGTCTACAAAGACCAAGACTCTGGGCTATTGCTTTGCGGTGGCCGAGTGCAAAGCTTCAAAGAAGACCATCGTGAGGGACGTCCATGTCAGGATCTTCCCAAGCTACAGTGTTCCTGTAACAAAGGCTCCAAAAACAAAAGCAAGCCAACCCACCCCTACCGGGAGAAAAGAGAGCCAGCAAGCCACTATCCTACACAGGGACGTCAGGCGGCTCGTTGTCCTGCTACCTGCTGAGGAACAAAGGCTGAGTCAAGTCAGCAATACCTCTTAGTTTGGTCATGAGCACAGAACTGGGCCCACCGATTTGACCAAGTTTGCCTTAAAGCGGGCGATCTCCCCAGTGTTTCCATGGGAAGATCGAGTGGGAGGTGTCAAGTCAAACCAGAAACGAAATACTGTGGAAAAACATGGCTGCAGCCAATTTCAAATCAACCCCATCGACGCGCATTGAAGAGCAGGCGGCGTCACAAATAGAGGAGGTCCCGGAAATAAACAGGTGAACAGACACCGCGGAACACAAACTCCGCGGAGAAAGGAGCCTGTTAAACAGACAAACTGCGGATGTGGAACCATCTCTAACACCCGGAAGGCAGCCGGTAAGATGCTGTACCTTGGTAGACTTTCGGGAGGACTTGCCACCGCTGCTGCCTAGCCGCTCTCGCGCTGGCTTTGTGGCGCGGGGAAAGAGCCTGTGTGTGCGTGTGTGTGTGTGTGGGCGTTTGTTTGGCTCTTTGCATGTGCGCGGGGAATGGTGATGAGCTGTTGTGTATAGTATTTTGTTAGTTACTGATTATTAATTGTTGGATTGTATTATATTGTTCACTATTAATTATTATACAGTACTATTATTTATTAATACCGTGATTTCATTTCCTTCCCCAAAAGGTTTTTCACCTGCACTCAAATTGGCCCAAATGAATGAAAGTACTCTGGTGAAAATAAAAGAAGAGAAAAAGAAATTCAGTTTGGTCATTTGTTGAGTGAAATCCAGTTGGACTCTTCGGGTAGATGGCGTCCCTATCAAGTGGGGAATCCGCAGTAAACACATAACTTGACACTAACCCAGTAAAATGAACAATACAAGTATATCTTTGGGACCTTGTTGTGGAGGTGCTGGTGGTTAATGTCAGTAGGATAGAGAGATCAGAGGGGGTGTGGCCTCAAGAGCCACACCCCCTCTGATCCACTTGAATGGATATCATTTCATGGTTAGGATGGAATTGAAGTGGCATGTCCCATCAGGATGTCCTCTCATGGTAAACCAGTGTGAGAACCTCTGAGATACCTATTCAAAGGTATTTACTGTCTATTATTGCTTCCTGTTTCCTCTAAAGGTGACGGCTCAGCGTTTCTGGAGGTCTTCACCAACAAAAGCCAAAGAACGCTGTGTGGGACACAGCGTCCCTTCACTATGAACATCCCTGTTCTCTTGCCCACACTTAACAAAGTAACAATGTCAATGTCACACTACTCGACATTCTGTTTAAAAAGCTTTGTAATTTGCCAGACTTTTTACATTTGGAATGGAACTTTATTTTGACATATGTTTGGTGTATGGCAGGTGGTGAAGTGTTGGCTGGGCCCGGGACATCTCTTCCTGCTGGACCAACGGGGCTTTCTGTTCACACTGGGAGAGAACAGCTTCGGGAAGCTGGGCACTGGGGATACAGACGACCGTAGAAAACTCACTCAGGTTTGTATTTGTGTGCGTGTGCGTGTGTGTGTGTGTGTGTGTGTGTGTGTGTGTGTGAAACAATCGGTGCGATAAGATGATGTAATGTTTTATGTAAATCCGTGAATTGTTCAATATAGTATTTTTTTTATGGTCGCTTGTTACCCACCTCAATGATATTCATGGCTTCAACTAATGTACACCTTGTAAGTCGCTTTGGATAAAAGCGTCTGCCAAATGCCCTAAATGTAAATGTAAATGTAAATGTAATGGTGGCCTCCTCTCCTCTAGGTGGCAGTGTCCATGAGGCCTGTGGATGTGTGGTGCGAGCCGGACCACACTCTGGTCCTGATGCAGAGCGAGTCCGGGGCCAAGGAGCTCCACGGCTGTGGAATCAGTGCTGCGGGCCACCTGCTGGGCTGGCCCGATGGCAGCCTTGTGTTGGTCAAGCTGGATGTCCAGGTGAAAGAAAAATAGATTTAGATTTTAGCGCATCCCATCTCGATCAACTTGATGGTATCTTTGTATGCAGTCAGACACCTTCTGTTCCCTGCTCACTACCTGCTGTGTAAACATTTAGATAGATTTATCCTGTTGATATAATTGCATACCCCTGCTGACTACCTGTTGAATACTTGCCTGGATATATATATATACCTATAATTCTGCACATATCTCATACAAACCACATAAGTTATTTTATACCATTTTTTTAACCTAGTAGACTGTCTTGACATCCTATTTAACCACTGTACATAATATATATTACCATGCACTTGCATGTGCCCACTGGTTAGATGCTCATTTATTTTCACTGTACTGTACTTGTGCAGTGAAATGACAATACATTAGAATAGAATCTAATCAAATCTAATTCTGTCACACACACACACACACACACACACACACACACACACACACACACACACACACACACACACACACACACACACACACACACACACACACACACACACACACACACACACACACACACACACACACACACACACACTTTGCTAAAGGAGGTTAAGTCTTTCCAATCTCTTTTTCTTTTTTTAATTCAAGTCTCTTTCTCTGTGTCTCTCTCAGGTGCCCCGGACCACCCGCTCCATCTGCCCCACCATGAAGGGCCTTCTCCTCCTCACCTGTCACGACATCGCTGAGCCCCTGCTGGCCGATGCTGGCAGCTCACATGATGGGACCAGCAGCTCACATGATGGGATCAGCAGCTCACATGATGGGACCAGCAGCTCACATGATGGGGACCAGCAGCTCACATGATGGGGACCAGCAGCTCACATGATGGGACCAGCAGCTCACATGATGGGACCAGCAGCTCACATGATGGGGACCAGCAGCTCACATGATGGGACCAGCAGCTCACATGATGGGACCAGCAGCTCACATGATGGGGACCAGCACAGCAGTACTATGGTGTTATCACAAAAAAAGGATGAAAAATAAAGCAAAATACCCTTTAAAAACTTGTTTGTCTTTACTCCTTGTCTTGTACCCTTAATCAGTGAATTAACACATGCAAATGAGGTGACAGCTTACTCCTATCGCTGCACTTTCACATCACCTCTCCAAGTACGCTAGAATAAGACTCTCGGTGGCAGTGTCCCAAGAACGCGTGGACACAGAGGGGGGAAGCTTCCAAAGACCTGTCTCTGATCTGAAGAGCATGCAGTGGAGACACGTGACGGGCATAACGCCAGTGTAAACAGGTTAGTGTCATGTTGTACAATCACCTTACAACTTCTTCAACGTATGAGGTTTTTTAGCAGGAACGATAGTTGTATGTTATTATATTGTAGGCGTAGCCACGCTCAACGCGTTGTAAACATGTTATAAATCCATCTGTCTGCTTATAATTAGCGAGGGACCTTGGTTTGCTTCCCTGGTTGTGCACCGAATAGCAGTGGGCCTACAGGTGAAGCTGAAACCAAGTCCTGTCTTTTATGGACTGAATAGCAGTATAGGTAAAGCTGAAACCAAAACAATTATAATAATCAGAATGCAAGTGGGAAATAAACATAATGCTGTAGACAGAGGACTATTGACATGACATAATTCACTTTATGTGTGTGAACCCTAGGGGTTATTGCTTGCCTGTGTGTTGTGATGTAGAGACCCATTGTCCTTTCCTTTACCATGCACGTTCTTTAAAGTACATCTACATTCACACGATAATGACTTATGCATAATGAGAGGGTCTCAATCAACAGTAGTTGATCAACAATCAATCAACAGTAGTTGATTGGTAGTTGATTGGTATCACGCGACTTGGCAGAGAAATTCAAGTTCAAATTGAAAAGTTTATCGACAGACGACAAACAGAGACGAAAAATAATACAAATACAGAAAAGAAAAACGGATAGTTGTACAATGTATTACAAGTAATTGAAGTCTCCATTTGAATACGCCTTTCATCGTGGACCTGGTGAAAAAAATGAATGAATTAAAGCATTTACCTGTCGCCAAACAGTTTCTTGTCGCGCTCTCGCTCTCTAACTCACGCGAGAACAGCATAACGAGACGTGAGCTTGGTCTTCAAAATAAAAGACTCTAAATATTGCACGCATGAAATATTACAACAAATAATAATTATATAATAATTATTCAACTTAGAAAATTTGAAAACTTCTGTTATGATTTGTTAATAGCTTTCTGCCAATAATTTGAATAAGGAGCAATACGTTCATTATTTGAAAGTTGAAGCACTTATGAAAGTCAGCCTTAGACATTTAATCATTTTAAATGTCTGGGTTGATTGGGACTATGCCATCATGTTACTGTTCATAGTCATAAGACTATGTCTTGTTACTTTTGTTACTGTTAATCTTGTTACTGTGCATAGTCATAGGACTATGTATGGTTACTGTTCATCTTGTTACAGTTCATAGTCATAGGACTATGTATGGTTACTGTTCATTCTGTTACAGTTCATAGTCTTGTTGCTGTTGTTACTGTTCATCAATGCAATGCAATAAAATGACCCTCTGTTTAAAAGTATATAAGTGGTATTTAGATGAGAGAGATCAATAGAAAGAGCTTCTTTAAGGTACACATTTGAAAAACTGCTAAATAACCTGCGCACTGTTGTGACAAGGAAGGCTCAGTTCCTTCTCTCTCTCCAGGAGAAGCAGGAACACAGCTGCTCACCACCTGATGCTGATGCTGCTGCCTCCAGATGACCACATCATGACCACAACACCACCGCCTCTCATATTCATTTACTTTAATATGCAATATAATGTATAATAATATACAGATTCATTTTAATCATGTAGAATTTGAATGATATATTTTTAAGTTAGTTACCAACGAGCCATGTTTGATTCTGTAACACACCTTCTCTCTCTAACCTTGAATAAATAAATAAAAGTAGGAAAAAATGCTTCCACACAGGAGTGTGAGCCCCTGCCACCATCCACCCTCCCTCCCCCCGTCCTCACCCTCCCTCCCCTGGCCCCGTCCTCACCCTCCCTCCCCTGGCCCCGTCCTCACCCTCCCTTCCCCCCCGTCCTCACCCTCCCTCCCCCTGGTTCTGGGCGATGCTGACCCGAGTGTCCACAGACAACCAAATGTAAAGTGCACACTGATTCCAGCACAATCTTCTGATTAAATCTTATGTTAAATTCAAATATTGAGGCATGGGGTGATATACAGTGTATGGCAAATTGATTACACAATTTTAAATTCAAATACTTCAAACCACATCCCACAAGTCTCATCTTCAGGCTTCAAGGCTGCATCATTTGCATCAATAATTAGCTCGGGGCTCTCTTGGCGGTCCAACCTGGCAGCGCCTGTACAGGTGGCAGGACCGTGTGGCCAGGTTACCACGGCGACTGTGGCATCCAATGGGAGTGGGAGACGAGGGCTTTAGGTAAGTTGGAGTAGTGTCACTACATGAACTCAATGTGGCACCGTGTGCTTTGGTCTAAAACCCACCCCTGCTCAAATCACCAGCGTTTGAGGTTGTGGGCGCCCTACCCTTCTTCTCCAGAAGAGGTCACTGTTCTCCAAGCTGCTGACGGAGACCGCCACACGCTCCTGATCCCAGAGAACAGTTTTCATCACGATGGTAAGTTAAACATTGTACTGTTAGAGACGGTTGTGTGGTGAAGAAACATGGGTGGCTCAGGCATGTGGCTAGCGCCTGAAATGGTGGCCGAAAGGTAAAAAGCACATTTTGCATTATTAGAAATCAGTGGTGAAGCGTCAGGGCCTTCAAGGAATTCAGAGAAGACCCTGGAACTCTCAGATGAAACAAACTAAAATCGAATTAATTGTATTAATAAAATGTAATACAATTTAATACAATTGAATACAATTTAAATAAAATGAATAAATGAGAATGGTATCTGTGTTGTTATCTGTTATATTACAGTGTTACGTTGATTTGTTTGTCTTTCTCGGTCCATGCACTACGCATTTGAGTGGTTTTGTGTTGGAAAAACAATCCAACCAATCAGATTTTTTTCTAGGTAGCTGGGAAGAATATCCTTCAACCAAAGTATTCCCGATTGCTTTGGCCCTTAGACTAAATGAGAGCGTACATTTGGATTGACAATTTGATCAACCAATCATATAGTGATTTGTAGCCAATGGGCTTATTCTTTCAGATTTCCCCAGGTCCATAGTACGCTAGAAGGTTCACTGGCTCGGATCTAGCGTAGTGCTACGTTGGTTTTTTATGTCAAAATGGCAACAGGTGAAGATGATGTTGTTGCGGAATTGTTGTTAGTACCCTTTTCAAGACGACCATTCAGTGAAAAGATGGACATTATAAAAAAGTTTTATCGATCTCCGTCACCACTGCATCTGTGGAAAGGACATTTTTATATTATAAAAACATATGGAGGAACAGAACAGGACAATCCCGAAGTATTGTTGTGCATTTGAATTAAGAGTTTTGACTTGATCTTTCTTTGCATCGCTTAACGTGAAAAGACTTAACGTAACTAGAGTTACAAAACCGCGATCAATAATCACCAAATTTCTCTGGCATATGTCTTGTCATTAGCACTCACCTCACAAATATTTCAACTTAACTCCTCCCATTATGGACGTTATGTGACATTAAGTGTTTTCCTCTCTATTGAGCCAGTAAGGAAAAGTCTTAAGGCAGCTTTATGAGAGGAAAACACTTAATGTAACATAACTAATGTCTCATTATTGATCGCTGTTTTGGAACTTTAAGTTACGTTAAGCCTTTTCACTTATCGTGTTAGACCGTCCCTTTAACCGATAGCCTGTGTGTGGTGGTCTGTGTTGGTCTGTTACTTCACTACATGGACACTGCTTTGACAGTACACTTGGAAATTGGCTGCGACAATCTGATCTTCCTAAATGAGATAACGCATAGACCCTTCTGTGGAAGGGGTCTACAGAAGGTCCAGTTGTGATGGACACGGTTCGCCACGGTTAGAAATACATTTTCTTTGAATTTGAGTCTCTGAAAGAAACATATTTCTTTACATGCCAAAATGTAATATATTTCAGCATAAAAAAAAGCATGTTTGCTATTTGGGGGCTTTATAACCATGATGTGTGTATAAGGTTGCATGTAATAAATACATCGTGATATGTCTCAATGTCTTTGGAGGGATAATATAATAATATAATATAATAAAATAAAATAAATATTTGGGAGGGAGTTGATTAATTGCTAAATAATCAGGGTTTTCAAGTGCCTTTAATGAAGAACCTCAAACTAATTATGATAGGTGATTAGAAACAGTATGGTGTGTGAATGTGTGTGTGTGTGTGTGTGTGTGTGTGTGTGTTAGACATGCAGTAATCACCAGCAAAAGAGTTTTAAATAACATGGTTTATTAATGAGCTCATCATTGTGGTTTGATTACCTCTTCCATGAGGTACGACATGCTAAACAATATCTGCCACCTGTACCACAAGATGAAGTACAAAAAGATACCTTCTTTACACACACACACACACACATAAACACACACACACACACACACACACACACACACACACACACACACACACACACGCACACACACACACACACACACACACACACACACACACACACACACACACACAAACACATACAAAGACACACTGTAGACAGTACACACACGACATATAAAGATGCTCACACATATACAAAATGAATTGCAGAACATCAGAACATGTACACACACACACACACACACACACACACAGGTTTTCAACATCGTGCACGTGTCTTATTTGCATCCAGATGCTTGTCAACATATATGATGTGCAGATGCTTTATCTACACATCTGTACCCTAACAGTGAGTCTACAAACCTTGGCCTCCCCTAAATATAAATATATATATAAAGCAGGTAAATACTATTTTATCATTGAAAAGACTTGTATCCGAAGCGACATACAGCGAAAAACTGAGATTCCGGTTGCTGAGGAGCAGGGTCGGGCATCTTGCTCGACGTTTACAGGCGCTAAAGACATCGGGGGATCGAACCCGGGACCTAACCACTACGTAAACACATCATCACACTAATCAGATGTCTGTCAGTGAGGTGTGAAAGCGAGCTCCGTTCTAAAGCAGGACCGTTCCTGAGCCCTGGGAGATGGCAGCGGCGTTCCGACTCGGGAGGTTAGGATGGAGTGACGGGGGTGGCGGCGGTGGCGTCGGGCACAGTTTGACCTGGCGGAGGGAGAGAGCTGTTTCCGAGCGTGTTTGCTTATGACATCACTGTGCTCTCCATTGCTCATCGAAGCGTATCTGTCACTACCCCCTCTTCTCCAGAAGAGGTGACTGTTTTTTTTTCTACACGCGTTATCTAATCCACCCCTCACTGCAACTCGGAAATGATAATTCACAATGTTATACTGTTCCCTCTGCTTCATTCCACTACTTTCATCTTCTCCTCTCATCCCATAATTCTAATGGTCTCGTTTTAATAGATCTCTCGCCTTCCCACAATGCTTTTCATCTCATGTCCCCATCCCGCCTGCCCTCTGGGGCCCGGGTGGTGAGCAGATAAAGGCATCCTGTTGCTGGAAATCAAACGCTCCCCTGCAGCGCCTTCCACTGGCTTCCTCCCCTACGGGGGCACTTGATTTCTGAACCTAGACTCCCAGGGTGCGGCTTCCAACGCTTAATGAACCGTTTCAGCCTAATGCCAATTAGAGATATTGGATCAGAACAACAGGAGCTGGCAGAGAGACACAAAGGGTACCGCATTCGGCTCGTCAGATGTCACGCACACGCCTGTCATGTGTGTGTGTGTCACGCACACGCCTGTCATGTGTGTGCGTGTCTGCACGCGCATGTGTGTGTGTGTGTGTGCGCGACACACAAGCAACTAAACCTTCCCTGACATCACTGAGACAGACGCTGAGATGTTTTGTCAGGTGAGGAGAGGACAGTGATGTCATGCCGCAAAACCACGATGCTGACATCGTCTTCTTCCTCTCCCTGCTCCCGAGGCCGGACCTCCCGTCACCCACGCCCCCACCCACGTCTTAATCCTCCAAAGTAAGTGATGGTGGTGGTGGTGGTGGTGGTGAGGATGGTGATGGTGATGATTGGTGGACAGGTTGCATGATGTCATCTCCCAGCACAGCGGTTCCGTGGGGCGGCGTGACTCCGGTAGCGTGACGTCACCCCCGTGCCGGGCCCCTCAGACCTCCATGCTCTCCGCCTTGGGGCCCTTGGAGATCCAGAGGGTCGAGGGGGGGTCGATGCTGGTCTTCGTCGGGGGCTTGCTGAAAGGAGGGGAGAACGACCACAAGACACAACGGATGGATGGAAGGACGACTTTCCCGCTTCCCTTTACGCGGCTTTGAATGCCGACGGGGAAACCTGCTCCCAGTCCCGCTGTACGGAGACACGCTGAGACGCTAACCCCTAGCTACAGAGTTTTATTCCTAATAATCGTCGGCTAACGAGGGATGTGTCTGTTGCCATGGATACGCAGTGTTTTACGATTGTACAATTTAAAAATCAGCAATTGGCTGGCTGACAGTCAGGGGTCAAATGACCCCAAA
>CM051020.1:18180772-18185772 GCA_027704905.1 Muraenolepis orangiensis | reverse complement strand
CGACCAAAACGCACCTGGTAAGCAAAGTCTACCAACAGCGTCTGCTCAAAAAACGGCACAATCGACAGGGCGGCGCCACAAGCTTGCAAGCTAATGACAGTGCTTGTAGTTAGCTAAATGTGGATGTTGGTGCTAATGGCGGTGTTAGCGTGCGGCGGCGTCTTGCCGCTGGCGTCTTGCCGCTGGCGTTAATGTCAGCGTTTGATGGCCGGTGGGGGGGGGGGGGGTTTGTCCTCGTCTAGTCACCTGAGCTGCCGGCCATGACCACATGGGTGGAGCTCTCCTCTTTCCCGCCGGGCTGTCTCTCTGTCTCTGTCTCCACACTGGGCTCTGGGTCACACACACACACACACACACACACACACACACACACACACACACACACACATACACACATACACACACACACACACACACACACACACACACACACACACACACACACACACACACACACATACACACATACACACACACACACACACACACACACATACACACATACACACACACACACACACACACACACATACACACACACACACACACACACACACACACACACACACACACACATACACACATACACACACACACACACACACACACACACACACACACACACACACACACATACACACACAACAGCCGTTAAACATAAAACGTAAAACACTAAAACACTACATGACTGCATAGACGCAGCGGAAGACATGCACACACACTCATGGATACACACACACACACACACACACACACACACACACACACACACAGAAAGGCATGGAAACCATGTACATGCATGCATAGAGATATATGAGATATACCCCCCTAAATACATGCACTCACACATACATGTATGCACATACATTCTACACACATGCACACACACACATTCTACACGTGACATTCTACACACACATGCAAACACATGTACATTCTACACACACACACACAAACACATGTACATTCTACACACACACACACATGTACATTCCACACACACACACACACACACACACACACGTACATTCTACACACACACACACAAAAACATGCACATGCGTACATTCTACACACACACACGTACAGTACACGCTACTAGACTAGGACTTGCAAATCCGATTTTAATAGCAGTGGCGTCTTACTGCAGGCACTCATTTTTCTGCGTCACATGACTTCTTTACCTGTCCCGCGGACGACCGGCCGGTCTGCGTGCTCCTTCACCAGGTGGCTCTCTGCCAACGAAGACACAGACAGACGGCACGGTCACCACAAACTTGCTGATTAAAAATGCCTCATAACATACTTAAAGGGGCCCTATTACAGTGTGATGGGCCAGTACAGGCCGTTTCGAAAATTGTCATGTGATTAAAATAGTCTGTTACTTGGTGAGATCACACAGTGGTGTGGAGCGTCCACCCAGATCTATGACAGATAGATGAGCCTACCAGTTGGTACAGTCCACTGGGTAGTCTGATCTATCCATCATAGATAGACGAGCCTACCAGTTGGTACAGTCCACTGGGTAGTCTGATCTATCCATCATAAATAGATGAGCCTACCAGTTGGTACAGTCCACTGGGTAGTCTGAACTATCCATCATAAATAGATGAGCCTACCAGTTGGTACAGTCCACTGGGTAGTCTGATCTATCCATCATAGATAGATGAGCCTACCAGTTGGTACAGTCCACTGGGTAGTCTGATCTATCCATCATAAATAGATGAGCCTACCAGTTGGTACAGTCCACTGGGTAGTCTGATCTATCCATCATAGATAGATGAGCCTACCAGTTGGTACAGTCCACTGGGTAGTCTGATCTATCCATCATAGATAGATGAGCCTACCAGTTGGTACAGTCCACTGGGTAGTCTGATCTATCCATCATAGATAAATGAGCCTACCAGTTGGTACAGTCCACTGGGTAGTCTGATCTATCCATCTTAGATCCGGGTGGATACTCCCACTGGGACCAACAGACACATGACATGTAATGGCTGATCACACTCACACCGGCTGGGATAACCATCGATCGTCACCTGGCTCATATTTGCAGATGAAGTTGTGTTTCATGTTGCAGCGATCGTCGTTCCATTGGTAGAGGTAAGCCCCGCCCAGACCAGGAAGTGCCGTGGGCTGATGGTACATGACCACGCAGGCCTCGCCTCCGCAGGAGGGCTCGTCGAAATACCAGTTCCTGTGACACGCACACACACAGACACAGCAGACACACACACACACACACACACACACACACACACACAGATACACACACACACACAGACACACACACACACACCACACACACACACACACACACACACACACACACACACACACACACACACACATTGATGTCAATCCATCCATACATGCATCTATCTGTCCCGCGATCCGTCAGTCAGTTAGTCGGTCCATCAGTCTGTCCCTCCATGTGTCTGTCCCTCCCAACCTGAAGGTGGCGACGCTGCTGTCCGTCCAGTAGTAGATGTCTGGACAGGAGGGGTAGCTGTTGGTCTCTTCCGGAAGGTTCTGGTCCCCCTGGTCCCCCGGCTCTGACCTGGTCAGCCCGATCCAGAAGTCTCCGTCGGCAATTCCTCCACCCGACCCGGAGCTGCCCGACGCCCCAGTCCGAAGCTCCTGGAGGAGGAGGAGGAGGAGGAGGAGGAGGAGGAGGAGATGACAAACACACACACACACACACACAGATACAGACACACACACACACACAGGTACACACACACACACAGGTACACCCACACACAGACACACACACATTGTACATTGTACACATTGACCGCTATGTATATATATATATGCTATACGTATAAAGTATGTAATTTGTATTCACAAACACACCTTGCTACATGCAGGTATATATACAGTCATAATTCACATTTTTTTTTAGCTTTTGCTTTGTTTGCAATTGTAACACACACACACACACACACACACACACACACACACACACACACACACACACACACACACACATTGTATATTTACATGTGTGTGGTTTGTTTAGATGAATTCTCTGGGTCTCGGGAAGTTTGCTGAGACTGTAATGTAATAAAGAGCCATAAAAATGGACTTGACTTGCATACAAAGGAAATCCCAATGTAAAATAGGTTCTCTCTCTATCGCTCTCTCTGTCTCTCGCTGCTGTCTGTCTGTCTGTCTGTCTGTCTGTCTGTCTCTCTCTAACCTGTAGGAGATGCTCTATGTTTTTCTGCTCTGTGGCACTTTCGATGCTCAGCAGGGATCCTCCGTCGATCTCGCAGGCCTGCCGCGCTTCCCAGAATGCAACGCGGCTCGACATGTCGCGGAAGTAGGCGATCTTGTAGCAGGGCTCCTCTCGACCGCCCATGCACACTGTCTGACCTGAGGAGGAGAGAGAGGAGGAGGAGAGAGGAGAGGAGGGAGAGAGAGAGGAGAGGAGAGAGGAGAGAGAGAAGAGGAGAGAGAGATGGAAGACAAAAAGAAAGGATGGGTGAGACACTGTCAGACAAACGGACAGACAGACGGAGTCTGATCGGTAAGTTAGTCTACTCGACACGTATCTATTTCTTGCACGGTATCAACAAGCAAAGTGTGGGGTTTTCGCTCGGTTGACAGCGAGAGGTTACGTCTTGCGAGGCTTGTGCAAATTCGCCATAAACAGTAAAAAGAAAAAAGAAAAGAGTTGCTTAACAACTCTTTCTGTGCTCCGTGGAGCTGGGCTGACATAACTCCTCCCCGCCGCGCGCTCTGCCTCAGCTGCACTTACGCCGCCAGGAAGCTACGTCCTCCAGACGGAGCAAGGGCCAAGTGCATCTCCTAAAAGGAAAGCCCGACACCAATCTGATTTGTGCTCATTTCCATTTGTAAGCAAAAAAACCCAAACGGCCCTGATGAAGAAGAAGACGTATGGTTCCCTTACTACTGCCGTTTAGTCATTAAGGAGATGCTTCTGTCCTAAACGGCTGACGTTGAATTGAGATACATTTCTCTAAAGAGCCAATAGGGGTTTTAGGCTTCTTGCGCACGGAATGCCTAGAGTAGAGATATAGGCCGCGGACGGCGGGGATCGAACCCGGTACCTTTCGACCGGCAGTAGCGGCAGTAGCTCGGTCTATTGGGACTATGCTTGGGAAACGGGGGGTCGCCGGTTCAAGTCCCCGAAACTGACCAAGTACGGAGTGAGAACTGGTACATGGGGGGAAAAAGGCAGAGGTGCCCTTGAGCAAGGCACCAGACCCCTCCCCTGCTCCCCGGGCGCTGTGTATACAATAGCTGCCCACTGCTCCTAATACTAGGATGGGTTAAATGCAGAGAAACTAATGTCACTGTGTGTGTACATGGATCCAATAATAAGGAGAGGATCAAAAGGCACTCAAGATTTAGGTTTCAAACACCACAAGCGACAATAGTAAAGTGTTTTCACCGGCACGACCAATTGCCGTCCTGGGACTAGTAAAGTTGGAGCCCATTCAAAGGACCCTGCGTGCCTCCTGTTCTCTTCCTGCAGCGGTGCCGTCATTTCTCAAAGCATCTCAATAAGCACACAATAAATCCAGCGGCGCAACCGGGGCCCACAGCGTCGATCGGCCAATCCCACCGCTCGTCCCGACCTACGTGCCAATCGGATGGTCGATGGATCAACCCGCCCCCCAAACCAATCACATGTCAAGCAGCCAGGACCGCACTGTAAGGGATTACAGTGTGGGTAAAAGGCCAGGAGTGGGAGGGAGCGGTGTGGTAGGTTTAAAGCAGGTTTTAAAGCCTTGTAAACGTATCTGACCTCTCATTGAACAATGAGCCTTTTCCTTCTGCATCATTCATTAAGTGGTAGTAGTTCATAATAAAGATAAACAAACACCCACACACACACACACACACACAACCACACACACACACACACACACACACACACACAACCACACCCACCCACACACACGCCCCCTATCAAATGTCAACCCCGCCCTGGGTCATAAATTCCTCCCACAACCAAACACACACAC
>CM051020.1:18148272-18175772 GCA_027704905.1 Muraenolepis orangiensis | reverse complement strand
AACAAGGAGTCCAGCTGGACCCCCAGGACAGCGCCAGCCTTCCTGACAATCCTGCTGATCTTGTTGGCGTCTGCTGACCTCAACCTGCTTCCCCAGCACACGACACCGGAGAAGATGGCACTGGCTACCACCGACTGGTAGAACATCTTCAGCATCGTGTTACAAACGTTGAAGGACCGGAGCCTCCGCAGGAAGTAGAGACGGCTCTGGCCCTTCTTGTAAACAGCCTCAGAGTTCTTGGCCCAGACCAGTTTGTTGTCCAGGTGAACTCCCGGGTATCTATATTCCTGAACAACTTCTGCGGACACACACACACACAAACACACACACACACACACATTGATGGACACATACACACACAAACACACACACACACATGTTCTCACCTTTAATAACACACATACACACACACACACATTGATGGACACATACAAAAACACACACACACACACACACACACACACACACACACACACATGCCCACACACATGCCCCCACACACACACACACACACACAAACAAAAACACACACACACATGCCCACATTAACACCCACACAGACAAACCCACATGGACAGATTTGACAGACAGCCACACACACACACCCGCCCACCCACACACACACACACACACCCACCCGCCCACACACACACACGCACACATGCACGATCATGTTCTTGTCCCTGAGTTATGCGTGTACTTTTGACAGGCCATCACACTTAGCGCGATGCGTTCATGTGAAGGGCCGGCCCACATCGACCCGGCTAAACCAGGTGAGCGCTATGCAGCCACACAAATGATTACTTCAGTTACCGTTGACTATTGATCGCTCTCTCCCTCCCTCCCTCCTTCTCTCTCTCTCTCTCTCGTTCTCTCCCCCTGGCTCCCTCACGCCCACTCCCTCTTTCCTCCCATCCATCTCTCTCTCATTGCTTTCTCCTCCTCCTCCTCCTCCTCCTCCTCCTCCTCCTCCTCCTCCTCCTCCTTATCAAACCTTTTCTCTCTGAAACAACAATAATAATAATTAGAATAATAACAACAATAATAAAACAATAAGTAAAGTAAAAAATATGTACAAAACTAAAAGTGTAAACCTCTCAAAAAGTGAGATAATCAAATTATTTCCCTAGACAGAATGACTTGTCTTTACCCATCTCTCTACCTCTCCCTCTCTCTCTCTCTCTCTCTCTCTCTCCTCTCTCTCTCTCTCTCTCTCTCTCTCTCTCTCTCTCTCTTACACAAAAGGCATTAAATCACCACTTCTTCCAACATTCACGAATACATCTCTCAGTCAGTGTTCACCATCAGCAAAAGTCTGTACAACTACAGCAGACTTTGCAGATATTTAGATACTTTGACAGATCATTCAGATTTCAGCAGAAGGTGTATTGCGTTATTGAGTTTATGAATATATAGATAGTAGTAGTGATTTGTTTCTCTATCATATATAGTTTAACATTACACAGTAAACGTCAACAAAGCCCACTGTGTGAAGAGTGAAGTGTGTGTGTGTGGTGTGTGTGTGTGTGTGTGTGTGTGGTGAATGTATGTGTGTGTGTGTGTTGGTGTGTAGTAGTAGTAGAAGTAGTAGTAGTGTCCTGAGCCAACATTTTGCAGTAACAGTCAGACAGTCACCCTATACCAGGTTCTGTTGAGTCAGCACACCGACACACACATACACACACACACACGCACATGCCCATACACACACACATGCCCATGCCCATGCCCATGCACACACACACACACACACACACACACACACACACACACACACACACACACACACACACACACACACACACACACACAGCGCGCCCATGCTCCCACACACACACACACACACACACACACACACACACACACACACACAACACACACACACACACACACAACACACACACACACACACACACACACACACACACACACACTACATGTACAAGGCAGAGACATAATTTGCATATTGCATAGTCAGTGTAAAACCTCACATCCCATCACCATCATGGTCATCAGCATCATCTCATATCTGCAGCGAGAGCTAAATCAGCCTTTTGCTTTAGTTGCTGCGTCCATGATGGAAACCCGCTCTTCATTCCCTACAATCACCATGCACTATAAATCATAAGAATTCATTGATATCATCATCATCATATTTCTCAGTGCATACTGTCTTAGGTATTTAAGATGGTTTAAGGTTATGAAAATTGCTGTTTGAATTTAATCTTGTTTAATCTTAATTGTTGCTGGTTTGTGGAAAGCAATGCATGATGGGAATGACCACAAATAGAGGTCCATGTAGTCAAACCTGATTATATTTAACTGATACATAAATGCATAAAGCCCCCCCCCCCCACCCCCAACATACACACACACACACACACACACACACACACACACACACACACACACACCTATTCATTTGTTTACGACCGCAGGGCGGAAATTGTGTTTTTCCGGAGCAGTCAAAAGCGTTTTATTTCCCTTCTGATGGAGAATGGAAATCAATGGAGGCCTGAGCTGACTACAATTGCCCCCACTAGACTCTATTGAGCGAACCCTCCCGTGCATATCGCTGTTTACCCTAACGCCACCGCCGTTATCACGATGACCGGTATGATGTTGTTATGATTAGCTGTCGGCCCTCTTTAATGTTTTGGTTGGCCTGGTTTTTGAACGAAACAGGAAGTTGTCGATCAGAACCGTTAAGACTGGTGCTCAAACCCTCGATCTCATGCCAAGGTAAGGGGATTTTTAGGTTGAATTCCCACGCATCCGGGACCATGCTACTACTACTAAGTACTTTATCATATGTCATGTCCAATCTCTCTCTCTCTCTCTCTCTCTCTCTTGCTCTCTGTTCTCCTCTCTCTCCTTCTCTCTCTCTCCCTCTGTTTCTCTCTGTTTCTCTCTCTCTCTCTCTCTCTCTCTCTCTCTCTCTCTCTCTCTCTCTCTCTCTCTCTCTCTCTCTCTCTCTCTCTCTCTCTCTCTCTCTCCCCCCCTTTCTAGGACCATCATCACGGGATGTCCAATCTTTCTCTTTTCCTCTCACTCTCACTCTCTCACACTCTCTTTTGAACTCTCACCCCATACTCTCTCTCAAACTCACACTCTCTCTCTCACACTCTCTCACTCTTACCCACTCTCTCTCACACTCTCTCACTCTACCACTCTCTTCTCTCATCCTCCCTATCCTGCTTGTGTCGCCCGGGGATCTGCTCCCGCATCTCCCATCTAAACGCCGTCCAGACCATAATGCAATTAACGGCCCACTGCATTCCGCACTGGTGAAGGCCCGGTTCAGTTCAGCTTGGCAATGTCTTTCCAAATCCCAAGAGTTCATATCTCTGTATGTACCTATGCACCTCTCTCTCTCTCTCTCTCTCTCTCTCTCTCTCTCTCTCTCTCTCTCTCTCTCTCTCTCTCTCTCTCTCTCTCTCTCTCTCTCTCTCTCTCTCTCTCTCTCTCTCTCTTCTCTTTGCCTCTTGGCCGGGCTCCTCGTCTCCCTACCCTCCGCTTCTCCCTCCATCCACTCTTACAAAACGTCTTAGTATCGAGCTGTTTAACTTCTATGCCACTCGCACAGTCGTAAATAAATACACACACACCCACACCACACCCACATACTTGCTCACACACACACACGGTTGTAGACCCCGATTATGTTTCGGTGTTGAGTTCAACAGCATTACGGACTCTCTCCGCATGTGTGGGTAAAGTGATCCGCCTTTGAACATTCTGCTGAAGAGCCGCTCAGACCCTAACAGACACTCAAGCAGATCCACTGAGAAACTCAATAGCACCTGCTCACACAAGACCATGGGTCCTGTCCATCTCCCTCTCTCTCTCTCTCTCTCTCTCTCTCTCTCTCTCTCTCTCTCTCTCTCTCTCTCTCTCTCTCTCTCTCTCTCTCTCTCTTTCTGTCTCTCTCGCTCCCTCTCTCTGTCTCTCTCGCTCCCTCTCTCTGTCTCTATCTCTGGTGTGATCTCACAAATCAGACAACTATAACTAAAGCCAGAAGGTGGACAAGCTCCGTTCGAGATGTGTAGGAATTAGAACCAAGAAACGGTGGCCAGACAGCCGTACATCGTAAAAAGAAGTCTGCAGAAGGTTTCAAAGCACTGGCTGGCCATGCAGGTCGAAATCCCCTTCTGTCCGAAAGCTTTGTCTCAACTCGCCCACAAATTAGTTTTCTTTTCGGAAGAACATCTCCTGAAGGAAACAGGAAACAAGGAGTCCAACCCTTTCCGGCCCCAGCAGTCAAAAAGTTGACTGCTGGGTTATTTGCAATTTGAGACTCTGCATAAGAGGGTCTAAAAGGTAAGAGACGAAAAATTGCTTGGTCACCAATTTATTTCAAGGAAAATATTTTTGTAAAAAGAAAAAAAAAAACTTAAACATTAAAGTCTGCAGGGAGCACGCATGCACATTGTTATCCCGCTGATGAAAGTCCAAGACGCACTAAAGTAAGAAAGCAGAGACAGATGACCGAAGCTCAACCCGGAACTGTTGTTCTGGACGGCCAGACGTTAGCTTTAAACAGTGGTGTCTGGTGTCTGCTTCGAGACACACACACACACACACACACACACACACACACACACACACACACACACACACACACACACACACACACACACACACACACACACACACACACACACACACACACACACACACACACACACACACACATTTAGATATGCATGAAAACAAACCAAATGACTGCCTTGAGCGGGTTTGTATTGAAGGCTTTTGCATAACTGGGTTTGTGGCAACATTAAAGAACACACACACACACACACACACACACACACACACACACACACACACACACACACACACACACACACACACACACACACACACACACACACACACACACACACACACACACACACACACACCACCAGCACTCCACTCAGCCCTATAGAGATGTGATTGACTGGGGTCTCATCTATTCATTCCAGCCATCTTGTCTTCCCCTGTCTCACCACTCCATCACTCTGAAGAGGTCAGCCAGCGACCAACTGTTCCCTTCACACACACACACACACACACACACACACACACACACACACACACACACACACACATACTTTGCACACTCACACATGCTCTCACACGCATACACGCATGCTTGCATGTACGTTGCACGCACACACACACACACACACACACACACATGCCCAGTTAAATGGCCCCTGAAAAAGTTCAGTGAATAGCACCTTCTAACCACCCCTTTTGTTATTTTGTTTTAAAATTAAATTAAATATATGAATAAATAACGGGTCGAACCACAAAGCCAGCACCATGGAAACCTGCGTACCACTGCTGGTTCCTCTGGATGCTGAGGGTCCACCCACCGCTGGGACAGCGCTGGCAGCAGCAGGACAGCTCAGTCTATCGGGACTTGGGGCTTGGGAACCGGAAGTTTCAAGTCCCCCCAAACACCTGCCGAGGTGCCCTTAAGCAAGGCGCCAGACCCCTACACTGCTCCCAGGGGGCCTGTATATACAATAGCTGGACCGCTGCTCCTAATACTAGGATGGGTTAAATGCAGAGAAACTAATTTCACTGTGTGTGTGTGTGTGTACATACCACCTTACCGCAGTAAAGACCAATAAAGAGGATTCAATCCTCCAGATTTAGATTTAGGTAAAGATACAATATATTTTTATTGGCCAATTGCAGCAGGTACATTGGAATGCTTACTCTCCATTCCCTCCCTCAGTATACATCTCCAAACAAATAAAATAAACCAAAAAGAACAGAAAAGAGACTGATAAATGATATACAAGATATGTTGTGTTGAAAGATGTGTTGAATGTTTTGGGTTTTTCATCTTTAAAAGCATTTAAAGTGCCAGTAGTGCAGCAGCAAATACAGTGCAGTAACTATGATGAGTCCAGAGAGTCCAGCAAAGTATGTAAGTGTAATGTTAATGACAATGTTATGAAAGTGAAAGTGGCAGCACTCCTAGCAGTTCAGTAGGTGCACTGCCTGTGGATAAAAACTATCCTTAAACCGGGTAGTCCTTGCTGTACGGATGTCCTCACAACCCTCTTTTTGTCACAACTCTTTCTTGTCCCGTCCAGTGGTGTCTCCGTACCACACAGTGACGCCACTTGTCAGGACGCTCTCTACGGTGCCTCGGTAGAAGTTCCCTAGCCACCTCCACCAGGTGTTGCAGGGCAAGTAGGGGGTGCTATGACATGTCCCGAACACCCCAGGACAGAGACGGGCACTTTGTCCAATCAGAGAGAACCGTGGTCCCCGACTCCCTGAGCTTACTCGAGATCCCATGTCACTCATGGCGAGAGTATAGGGGTACCAACATGGCCTCATCATCATCACCCTTCTGTGGCCTCTAAGTGAATTGCTTCGTGACTCACCTCTCCAGTGTGCGGTGAGAAGAGCGTTCTGGGGCATACAGACTACTGTACATGACCCGGGTGTTAACACACTGGTTCAAGGTCAACATTCAAGATTTTTATTGTCCATATGCAACAAGTACAACGGAATGCCTACTCCCCATTCCCTCCCGCAGTATGAATTAAAAAAAATAACTATACTAAAAAAATAAAGGCACACATACACCCACGCACACACACACGACGCACGCACGCACGCGCACACGCACACACGCGCACACACACACACACACACACACACACACACACACACACACTATGTAAAGTGCTTTGGGTGTCTTGAAAACGCGATATGAATAACCTACTTTTTTGTTAGCGCTTACACTAACGGGACTGTCGAACGCGACTAAACCCAATTTAATCGTGATTTTCAAGTGGGTCGTTCGGTCAGAGAGTGGGATATTATTATTAGCCATATTCTAAATGGAACCGCCGCATCCATTCCTAGGGCAACAGCGTAACAAAAACCAAAAAACAATAACAATGAGAGGCCACTTAGTACACAGCGCATATATATACCTCCGCCACACCAAAAAGTCCCCTGGCGCCGGATTCCGATCCGGATCTGCGCCAAAATCTAAATCTACTATAAGTAGTCCAACCACAAAGTTGTCCCATTCCGTACATACTCTTTTGGAGATATCTGGCTAACAGACTAAGAGACCCACAGACTGGGTCTCTCTTATGGTGGCAGCGCACAAGAAAGACAAGCAAGAAATCAGACTATGCATCAATCCAAGAGACCTCAACACAGCAGTGAAAAGGCCCCATCATCCCATGCGCCACGATGAGGAAGTGTCAGCACAGATGTCAGGCTCCTTCTGGCAGATACGTCTCGACAAGAAATCCTCAAGGCTGACGACTTTCAGCACTCCATTTGGGCGCTACAGGTTTCCACGGATGCCTTTCGGCATTAACTCCACAAGTGAGGTGTTTCAGCGCTCCATTGAACACCTGTTCGCAGGCTATCCGTGCTCCGTCATCGTCGATCACGGGGTAGTCGAACACGATGCCCACTTAAAGAGAGTGTTCTAACGAGTTAGAGAGATCAGCCTCAGGCTGAATCAGACTAATGCTAATTCCTCCTGGAGCAAGTAGGCGATGTAGGCCACATCTTCACAAGCGAAGGCCTCAAAGCTGACCTCTAAAACCACAGCCACCAACAAGAGGCCAGGACCCACAGACCTCACTTCACTTCAGCGCTTCATTGGCATGGTCACTTACCTCGGCAAGTACATCCCTAACCTCGGTGACATTACGGCACCACTGAGGAAGCTGACCCAAAAGGAGACCGCATGGTGCTGGTTCCAGCAACACCAGGAGGCATTTGACCGTCTCAAGTCATGCCTGTCCAGCCCCAGCTCTATGTGTACGGAAAGCCCACAATCATGGAAACCGACCACCAACCTCTGGTAACTGGTTTCTTGCACTTTGCAATTCTGTATGCGACTAGGTATGACGCCATTTGGGCTTTGCTGTTCACTGATTGTTGTGTAACGTTACCGTCACACTTGTTTGTCTCTGAAGCTTCGCCAGTTTTTCTTTTCATCCGTCAAATATTTCTCCATTCTGTAGGTTTCTTTACATTCGACTTTATTCTTCTTTCTTCATCATGTACATTACACACCTGTGTCCTATAGCGCCCTCATAGGTTTCTAAGTGTAACTACACGAAACAACAACGCATCTTGCACACAGCAGCATTCCGTCAACGCGTGCCAGTAGGCGTGTCTGGCGCGTGGGGTTATCGCGACCAACAACCAATCACATTATCTCCCGCCCCGGACACGCAAAGCTAAAAAGCACACTTTCATGAGCTCCACTATTGCGAAAATGGATGCCGATTTGCTGGGTGGTTATGGCCTATGCATGGTCATACAAGACCGGGTCATTCCCTACCACAATGACCAGTTTTTTATCCATCATGTGTGCACGCTGCGTGAATGACTCGCCCTCTGGCTCACCCGACATATTTGCATACGACTGTGCCGTTGCTGTCGTTTGATTGGCTAGTGCTTCGACCGTCGAGTCCGACGATCCGTCGTCGCGAGCATCGCGAGCATCGCGACGAAACACGACCCACAATTCAGTTCGGCAAAGCGTCGAGTCATACGTGAATGGGAAGCGTCTGATTTGACGCTTCCAACGCTGCTGTGTGCGAGATGGGGTTCTCACCGGTTCCCACCGTTCCCCCCACGTTGAGAAACACTGTTAGTCCCTTCTTCCTCTACATGGACGAACTCACAGCGAGGACGGGATCGTCATGAAAGGCAACAAAGCAGTCATCCCCCAGTCTCTGCACAGGGAGTACATCAACATTGTGGCCACCCAGGTATGGAACAAAGAGCCAGGGCCAACAATGTTAAAACACATCACAGAGGAGCTGCTCTCATGTGCAGTGTGCAACAGCACCAAGTCTCACCAACAAAAAGAGCCGCTTCACCTTCACCCAGTCCCAGACCTCCCATGGTCCACAGTGGCCATGGACATCTTCGACTGGCATGGCAAACACTAAGTGCCTGTGGATTCATATGGTTTGAAGTCGACCTTCTCCGTGACACGACATAATCAGCTGTGATCTCCAAGTTGAAGAGACACTTCTCAGCCACGGCACACGGCACACCCTCTTCTCTGACAATGTTGGACAATACACCAGCCAGCATTTCAAAGACATTGCCAAACAATGGTATTTCCTTCATGCCACCAGCAGCCCGAGTTTCCCCAGTCGAACAGACTTGCGGAGAGAGCGGTCCACAGCGCCAAGCAGCTGATGGAGAAATCTCACAGAGATGGGACTGACATCTTCCTCAATCTCCTGAACCTCAGAAACATCCCCTGTGATAAAACACTAGGCTCCCCCGCTGAACGCCTGATGTCGCCGCAGACGCGCAGCCATTCCTCAATACTCCTCAATAGAAGGCTCACTCTAAAGTGCCACTACGACAAGTCCAGTCGTCCACTACAGCCTTTGGCAGAGGGACAGACGCAAATGTATGCAAATGCAGACCCCCAAAGGATAAGACCAGCTTGGGACTGTGAAGGGAATGAGCAAGGAGCCACACTCCTACGTCATCCAGTCCAAGGGGAAGACCTACAGGAGGAATTGCCGCCACATCCTTCCTGTGGCAGAGCGGCCGCCATCACCGCTTCACCCAGACTCCCAGAACACTGACCCCTCCACAATGGACAGTGTCCCCCCCCCCCCCCCCCCCACACCATAAACACCAGAGCCAGGGGCCGTGCAGTCACAACACACATCCCCTCTCCGGCCGACGCCCGCGCCTCACCTGAACAGTAATGCACATCACACAACTCGTTCAGGCGCACCTGCAGGCCAAACCCAAAACATATGCAATAATCTATGGACTGCTAATATTGTTCTAAAAAAATTAACGTAACGTAAAAAGGTAATGTCACTTGTTTTGCACCGAGTTCTTCATTTATGCACTCATGGTGATAGTATTTTGAATAGGCCAACCTGTTAATTTCTGTTAAATAGCCTCAAGTTTAACCAAGAATATCATTGTTTACTGAAAATTGTAGAACTACATGGTAAGAAAGAAATGTTCTGTAATGATGATACATACCCAGTGCTATTTAGTTTATATAGGAGATGCGAGCTAAAGGGAAAGGATGTAGATAATTTGGTTAAATGACGGATTCCGATCCGGATCTTCGCCAAAATCAAAATCTACTATAAGTAGTCCAACCACGTTGTTGTTGTCCAATTCCGTACATACTCTTTTGGAGATATCTGGCTAACAGACAAAGAAACAGAAAGACAAACTGACAAAATGGGGGTAAAACAGTGTCGATCATTTGGTTAAATGACTGTTCTGTTTTTCCCTCATGAGCCACCGTACCTGCCAGAATGTTAGTTCTGTCGGTAGCCTCACGCAGGGTTACATTAAACGGATTAGCATTAAACACAAACTACGTTGTTCTAAGCCAGTGGGATCCTTGACTCACCAACAGACTAACATTTACAAACAGAAGCTGCGCTCCATTTCACACACACACACATATATATATATATATATATATATATATATATATATATACACACATATACACATATTTCACACTGCAGAAGGGAATGGGAAGTAAGAATTCCATTGTACTTGTATCTTGGATGGCGGAGGTAAGGAATGAATAGAAAGTATAGCCCATAGGCCTACTTGTAATTGCAGCTAAGAAGCATTAGAAGCGACCAGAACAGTGTTTTGAACTGTTGTCTCTGGTGCCATCGCTGTTATTCACTGCTACTTTAACACACACACACACACACACACAACCATCATCACACACACACACACACACACACACACACACACACACATCACACACACACACACACACACACACACACACACAACCATCATCACACACACACACACACACACAACCATCATCACACACACACACCCATCATCTCACACACACACACACACACACACACACACACACACACACACACACACACAACCATCATCACACACACACACACACACAACCATCATCACACACACACCCATCATCTCACACACACACACACACACACACACACACACACACACACAACCATCATCACACACACACCCATCATCTCACACACACACACACACACACACACACACACACACACACACACACACACACACACACACACAACCATCATCACATACACACGCAGTCTATCAATCCATCTATCAATATTACACTTCCTTTCTCGGCTAAATCTCTGAATCACCTCTTCTTTTATTCCCCCCCCACCCCACACCCCACCCTCCTCTCTCTCTGCCATCTTCCTTCATTTCTGCCTCTCTCTCTCTCTCTCTCTCTCTCTCTCTCTCTCTCTTAATTTTTGCCTCTTTCCCCTCCCTCTGACTCTCCCTCTCTCCCCTAATTTCTGCCTCTCTCTCATTCTCTCCATTCCCAGTAATGGTTCAGTATTGATTAGCTGAACGTCTCTGATCGGCTCCCTGCTCAGCTCCACTCACCACTTACTCCTAATTACCTTTACCACACACACACACACACACAGGCACGAGCGCACGCGCACACACACACACACACACCCGCACGCACACACACATGCACACGCACAGTCATTCACATGAGACATCTCTCTCTCTCTCTCTCTCTCTCTCTCTTAAACGTCAGTAGTCACTCGCCCCACCGGGAGCAAACTAAACGATTCCTGCTCAATCATAAAAAGCAGCAAGCAGCTCTTAAAGTGCAGCGCGTGCGACCATCTGTTAAAAACCATATTCTGTATAGAATATATCACCGTGGTATCAAGTCCATCTAATGATGGATCCTATTTATAGGATCACTAAAAGGATGGATCCTATATACTATATAGGATCCATCCTCTTAGTGATCCTATATAGTATATAGGATCACTAAGAGGATGGATCCTATATAGGATCATTAAGAGGATGGATCCTATATAGGATCACTAAGAGGATGGATCCTATATAGGATCATTAAGGGGATGGATCCTATATAGGATCCTATATAGGATCATTAAGGGGATGGATCCTATATACTATATAGGATCCATCCCCTTAATGATCCTATATAGGATCCATCCTCTTAGTGATCCTATATAGTATATAGGATCACTAAGAGGATGGATCCTATATAGGATCACTAAGAGGATGGATCCTATATAGGATCATTAAGAGGATGGATCCTATATAGGATCACTAAGAGGATGGATCCTATATAGGATCATTAAGAGGATGGATCCTATATAGGATCATTAAGGGGATGGATCCTATATAGGATCATTAAGGGGATGGATCCTATATAGGATCACTAAGAGGATGTACAGGCCATAGTAATAACATATCTTCATCTCTGTTATTTAGTCTCCGTGTGTGTGGAGCTGGCTCCAGGCCTATATCACTCATCTACTGACCAACAGTGAAAGGTAAAAACGCCTGAAGAGTCATCTGTCAATCATAGATAGCTCCACGCGTCGGCAGCCAGTGTTCTGTCACTCAGTGCGTGGTGATGGATCAATATTAGGATTTATTTGGATTTTATTATGAGGAAATGATGGACGCAGGATGGAAGCCTCTATATCCACGTACATATGTATGTACAACATACACGTTACAAATGGCTGTTTCCAAATACCTTGTAAGTTATTCAGTTATAAAACCATTGTTCATTTACTGTTCAGTTATACACCCCATTGTTCATTTGCTTAAAATATTAGTTTCAAAGTTCATGAATATTTTCACAGCTTTTTATTTTTAGAGAGAGAACTGGCACATATGTGCCAGTGGTATGGCATGGTATGTATAGTTGTATAATGTATATCATCTATCAGTCCCTTTATTATTTTCATTGTGTACAGTGTTGTTATAGTATAGCGTTGTGTATAGTATAAAGTGTAGTATATAGTGTTGTTTATAGTACATAGCAGCAAACCTGCTGCTTTTAAGTCACACTCAATTTAAATGAAGTTTTATAATAGACTTCAATGGGGCGCTTGGAGAGTACGGACCTCCGTAGTCATTTTCAATTGGCAGTAGGGGGCGCTGTTGGTATTTTGACACGGACCTGATTTGTGTTAACATAGTAACATTATCAGTATTTTCACAGATGAATCTGTTACATTTGTGTTTATTTTTCTCTTGCAAGTTATTTTTCTCGGAAATTCGTCCATTGAAGAAAGGGAGGATAGTCCTCCCTTTCTTCAATGGACGAGCCTCCACTGGTACATAGTATAGTATTGTGTTATTTATAGTATATCATAGGTAGTATATAGTGTTGTTTATAGTATTGTATAGTTTATAGTATTGAGGAAATCTATATTACAGGAGGTAAATGGGGAGTAAGCATTCCATTGTACTTGTTTCAAATGGCAAATTAAAACATCTCGACTCATTGAGGTCACTTTCCCTTATTTAGAATATACACACACCCTTACACATAGTACCCTCTGTTCCCACTGTCAAAAATGATGAGAATGGCGTTTCTTGACATACTGAATTGGTGACACGTACTTGCAAAAACTAAACCGGCGTATTTGTTTGAACACTGCTATACAACAGCACCCCCCTGTGGCCATTAGCAGAACAGAGCTAAAGCGCCGCACATGCAGAGCAGGTTAAGCAAGAACGGTTTTGCATACAAGACACTTAACTTGTTTGGCTTGAAGTGCTTTCTGAGCTTTGAGCAACATACGGTGTCACTCTGTCATTTTGAATCACAGTACTTTTTTACATTATATGGAAGGATATGATGCCACATATAGGAGTAAAGGTCAGTTTAAACTAGAGACATGTATTGATTTGAATACTTTAATATGTCAAACTCATCACATAGCATATTTGTCACATCACAAATATATATATTTGAGAATATATATAACAAACTAATTGCAAACAAACAAACTGAACCATGCCAGCCGTTTTACATAGCTGAGGCGCTACTCATATATATAGCACTTTAAGAACAAAACAAAAAGAGACTAGGGCGGTGGAGAACTTGTTGATGGAGACATACGGTCAGCAAAGAGGGGGTGCCGCCAGTCATTCTAAGTCGTGGGAAGGAGGATGGAGTGGTTGTCCATATCGAAGGAAGCGCTGTCGTCATTCAATGAACGCATCTTCTTTATTTTTTTAAACGCTCATTAACATGAATTTGCGGCGGTAAGCGGACAACCCGGACGGAGCAGGCCTTTAGGAAGCTTTGGATTTTCCTGGCCCGCACGTCGACTCCGTCTGGGGCCTGGGACGAAGACGACGTCTGTCTTCCTGGTGTGTCCCTCTGTTCGAGTAGTGTCTCTGTCTGTTCAAATAGCGCCTTTGTCTGTTCCAGTAGTGTGGCTGTCTTTTCCAGTAGCGTGTCTGTCTGTTCCAGTAGCGGGTCTGTCTGTCTTCCTGGTGTGGGTGTCTGTCTTCCTGGTGTATCTAGTAGTCTTCCTGGTGTGTGTGTCTGTTTGAGTAGCGTGTCTGGCAGTCTTCCTGGTGTGTCTGGCAGTCTTCCTGGTGTGTCCGTCTGTCCTTCCGGTGTGTCCGTCTGTCCTTCCGGTGTGTCCGTCTGTCCTTCCGGTGTGTCCGTCTGTCCTTCCGGTGAGTCCGTCTGTCCTTCCGGTGAGGCCGTCTGTCCTTCCGGTGAGGCCGTCTGTCCTTCCGGTGAGTCCGTCTGTCCTTTTGGTGAGTCCGTCTGTCCTTTTGGTGAGTCCGTCTGCCCTTCCGGTGAGTCCGTCTGCCCTTCCGGTGAGTCCGTCTGCCCTTCCGGTGAGTCCGTCTGTCCTTTTGGTGAGTCCGTCTGTCCTTTTGGTGAGTCCGTCTGCCCTTCCGGTGAGTCCGTCTGCCCTTCCGGTGAGTCCGTCTGCCCTTCCGGTGAGTCCGTCTGCCCTTCCGGTGAGTCCGTCTGTCCTTTTGGTGAGTCCGTCTGTCCTTTTGGTGAGTCCGTCTGTCCTTTTGGTGAGTCCGTCTGTCCTTCCGGTGAGTCCGTCTGTCCTTCCGGTGAGTCCGTCTGTCCTTCTGGTGAGTCCGTCTGTCCTTTTGGTGAGTCCGTCTGTCCTTTTGGTGAGTCCGTCTGCCCTTCCGGTGAGTCCGTCTGTCCTTCCGGTGAGTCCGTCTGTCCTTCCGGTGAGTCCGCCTGTCTTGCCGGTGAGTCCGCCTGTCTTGCCGGTGTGTCCTCCTTCCTCGACGACGTCACCAGACACTGTTCGGGTGAGGGTGTAGTCCTGGTCTTCATTCTGACAAGTGTCCAGCAGTTCTCCACGTGCTCCAGGACCTTCCGGGGCCTGCCCGGTAGCCGCTTCACCGCCGGCTCGCTCGTCTCGATCGTGGTGAGCCCGGCGCTCAGGAGACCACGCTTGCGCGTCGGCGGAGGCTGGGACATCTGGCTCTCGGCAGAACGCGGCGGTGGCAGTATCCGTGGTGGGCTGAGAGCCAAGAGGCTTTTGTCGGACTTCAACCTCTGCAGTTGAACAAACGGCTCCCATTTTATAGTGTCTGCATGGCGCGGCGTGGCTTGGGGCGGGATAGCTGTGGCTTGGGGCGGGGTAGCCGTGGCATGGGGCGGGGTAGCCGTGGCTTGGGGCGGGGTAGCCGTGGCTTGGGGCGGGGTAGCCGTGGCTTGGGACGGGGTAGCCGTGGCTTGGGACGGGGTAGCCGTGGCATGGGGCGGGGTAGCCGTGGCTTGGGGCGGGGTAGTCGTGGCTTGTGGCGGGGTAGTCGTGGCTTGTGGCGGGGTAGTCGTGGCTTGTGGCGGGCCGGACCAAGGTGAGCTCTCGCTGTGCTCCAGGTAGTTTCCAAGGCATCTTCTGGTAAACCCGGGGATGGTGCCCGTGGCCACGGCGTCAGTGTCGACCCAGCTGTCATTGACCTCATCCTGGATGTCAATGACCTCCTCTTGGACGTCATTGACCTCATCCTGGATGTCAATGACCTCCTCTTGGACATCATTGACACCGCTGTCACAACCCGCTAGCTTATAATTAGTGGGTGCATCGCTAGCTTCATCGAAACCAACAGCAGCACCTGCGTCTTCCGCCTGGGCGAAGTTAGCCGTGCCGCTGGCCTCTGTGGAGGCCTTCCTTGGGGATCGGCAGTGGTTGGATGTGTTCTGCGTTTCCGGATGCGCAAAACTTAAATGCCTGCTGAGGTAACCCCGATATGCGTAGGCACGGCCGCACAACTCACACTTGAATTGGCATGGCTTCTCCCTTGTGGGCGAGGGAGAAGGCTTCTTCATGTCCTTGTGACAAACAGAAGACTTAAAGGGCAACCCCGTCTTCGCTCCTGGAGGGAGGGAGGGGGGGGGGGGGAGACAAAGAGAGAGTGCTGTAAAAACAGAAAAAGTAGACAGCGAAAATAGACTCTTACATGTTTATTCTTACCACGGGCAGTTCAAACCCAGTACGTCTCATTATTTTCCCGTGGCGACAATCAAAGGCGGCAATGTGAAGCGACTTACATATGTTTTTTGGACTAATACTCTGACTTGAAGTCTGGAAAATACAGCAAGTACAATTAGCCTTTCTGCACTAAATATCTTTTCCATGTCATTTCTGTGGAGCTAATTTAAATCCAATCGTCAGATTTTCATTTCAGGTGCAAACTGACCTAATAAATAGGCTACAAGGGGAGCACCTGGCTGCGTTGTCTGCGGATAACAATTAATGGACCTGCACCAGAGGCATTCCCACACACACAGGAGATGTTCTTCCAAAACCCAGTAGGATTAGGTGCTCTGACCAACAGTGCCATCTTTGTGCACACTGAATATTGAGAAAATTCAATAAATCGAAAAGTTCATAAAAGGTCGCGCGATTTGTATCGTTACCTCCAAACCACTCCCCCAGGCCACGCCCCCCAAACCAGCTACTACCACAAGTATATTTCAGATTTACGGGACACTATTATTTTTCCATTTAACTAGCCCGTCACCCAAGCAAGCTGTAAAATGCATTCTGCAATACATTTAATTTCAATGCCTCTAATAAATCCAAACCAGAAGGACTATTATACTTTGGCCCCTATCAGAAGTGGGACATGTTGAATGAGACAACCAGCTCCACAAATGGAGCTGGTTGTATTGAGAGGCACATTAACGGTTCATGTGCCAAAAATTTGAATCACATTAACCTATAACAATGGCATAACCAAATTGTTCACGCTAATCAACCACACACCACCAATAATAAATTATTTAGTACGACAAATTAAACTCACCAGCTCCAGTCCCTCGGCTCTCCTCCTCCTCTGCCTCTGGCCGTGGACTCAGAGGACCTATGAGTCCTGGAGGAGTGGTTTCATCCACCACCTCCTCCAGGGCGAAGATGCAGGTCCTCAGGTTGGGTGGAGAGAAGGGCCTGGCTAGGGGCGGGGCAGTCCTGGGTTGGGGCGGGGCAGCCCTGGGTTGGGGCGGGGTTGTATGGAGAACATCGTTGGCGTCAAAGTTCCTAGGAGTGGTTTCATCCACCACCTCCTCCAGGTCGAAGATGCAGGTCCTCAGGTTGGGTGGAGAGAAGGGCCTGGCTAGGGGCGGGGCAGTCCTGGGTTGGGGCGGGGTAGCCCTGGGTTGGGGCGGGGCAGCCCTGGGTTGGGGCGGGGTTGTATGGAGAACATCGTTGGCGTTAAAGTTCCTAGGAGTTGTTTCATCCACCACCTCCTCCAGGGCGAAGATGCAGGTCCTCAGGTTGGGTGGAGAGAAGGGCCTGGCTAGGGGCGGGGCAGTCCTGGGTTGGGGCGGGGCAGTCCTGGGTTGGGGCGGGGCAGTCCTGGGTTGGGGCAGGGCAGCCCTGGGTTGGGGCAGGGCAGCCCTGGGTTGGGGCGGGGTTGTATGGAGAACATCGTTGGCGTTAAAGTTCCTAGGAGTGGTTTCAGCCACCACCTCCTCCAGGGCGAAGATGCAGGTCCTCAGGTTGGGTGGAGAGAAGGGCCTGGCTAGGGGCGGGGCAGTCCTGGGTTGGGGCGGGGCAGTCCTGTGTTGGGGCAGGGCAGCCCAGGGTTGAGGCAGGGTTGTATGGAGAACATCGTTGGCGTTAAAGTTCCTACCCAACCACTCCAGGACACTGGGGGAGTCAGGACCAACGTCATTAGCAAAGTTAGCCTCTGGGGCGCCTTCAACGTTATCGCAACCAACTTGCGTAGAAACGGCAGGAGCATCGCCAGCTGCCTTGAAGCCAACAGCAGAACTGTTCGCAATGTTAGCCACGTTAGCCTCTCCGCCGCTGTCAATGTCACAACCCGCTTGCTTAGAATCAGCAGGAGCATAGTTTGCTTCTTCGAGACCAACTGCAGCCTTTGCAATGTCGGCCACGTTAGCTCCTCCATCCCAAGAAGCGCTCATGTCAGTGTCAATGTTGTCCTGGCCAGCTTGCTTATAATCAGCAGGCGAGTTGTGAGCTTTCTCGAAACCAACAGCAGCGCCTGGGTCACCAGAATGCAACAATTTCACATGACTGCAGAGGGTTACCGGAGTTGCGTAGGCATGGCTGCACAACTCACACTTGTATGGCATAACCCTTTTGTGCGTCAATATGTGTTTCGACAGACGTTGATTGTCCTTGAAGTACATGTGACAAACTGAACACTCAAAGGGCCACACCGGCCTTGCTCCTAGAGAAAGAGAGAAAGAGAAAGAGAGAGAAATGAGGGAACAATGATGAAGGACCATATATTACCATCTGTTTATTACAGGGTTTCCCCACACAGTCTTTCCATGGGCGGGCCGCACAGGTATATTAAGGGCCACTAGGGCTGGGCGGTATATCGGTATTATGAGTTATACCGGTATATTTCATAAGGCGATAGATATGTAGATGGGACCATACCGTCAAACCGATATGTCTGAAGTTATGTTATGACCGTTGTTTTTTTGGTTTGCATTAAAGCCGTTTTGTCCCCTCTCATATAGTCCATATAACGTAGGCAGTTGTCTCTCTGCGCTGTTCTCTCTCTGCTCATACGCTCAGCCCCGCCCCCCAGCCCTGCGTCGGCACGCAGGCTCTCACACAACTTTTCAGTAACATGGAGATGGACATAGTGCTGGTCGGTAATGTGGAAGGGCTAGTTTCAAAGAAACAAAAACAGTTCTTTAATTTGGAGATATTTGGGATTTCAGATGAGGAGCAAAGCGACACTGTCTGTAAAAGCTGCTGCAGCCTCCAAGCCCTCGCTGCCCTAACCTTTGAAACAAGCCTTGTTACAAGCTTCATTTAGCAGGGTTGTGCCTTATGAAAAGAAAAGTTCCAAGTGGCGCGATATAACAAAGGCGATTTAGTCATTTGCACAGCTCTGTAGGAGCAGAGGTATGCCTATGTATTTAATATAGGCTATTTATTTGATGGATTTTGAACCTTTTTTGTACCTTTTAATTGATGTGTTAATATGTAGTGTATACATATTTATATATATTATTTGTATATTTTCTAAAAGGGAATGCCTGTTATTCTTGTAAATATGAGTCATATATATATATTCACATAAAATAACGATATATATATATCGTATATCACGATGCAGCCTAAAAAATGTTTCGTCCGAGAGCACGACAGCATCCGCGACCGATTAACTAGTGCACAAAGATCCCCCTTGCTCTACTTCTCCTGTACCCGTTCGCTCGGCTATCGTGTGAAGGGTCTGCTGACAAGCGTTAAACATACGGAAGACATAGGCCTACGTTACATAGAGAAGACAACGCTGGATTTACTACAAGGCAAGACGCATCATAAAAGACATTGCCCACCCCAGCCACGAACTGTACTCACTGTTACCGTCAGGCAGGCGATACCGCAGTATCAAGTGCCGCACAAATAGACTCAGATAGCTTCCACAGTCAGGCCATCAGGCTGCTGAACAAGGGCGTATAGCATATAACAATGTATATTTTATTACATTGATTTATATATATAGCCGTTTTTTTTGTGCCAATATATATCATTTCATATATGCACTTTTATATATTTAACTTTATACAGTTTGTACTTTTTACTTATTTTTTTATTCTATTATTTTTATAACTGCTGTCTGTCGTCGGGTATTGCACATAAGATTTGATTTGATGACAAACTTGACTTGACCTACATGGGAATATCAACAAATTTTCCCCTTATTGTGTTGTTCTGTAGGGATGCTCCGATCAGGGTTTCAAGGGCCGATCACCAGAATCGTCCGATACCGATTGCCGATCACATAGTGGGTGAGGGCTATTGGGATCTTCCATTCAAAGTCCCATATATTGTGTCGTATTATATATTTAATTACTATTTAGAAGTAACTATTTTGAAATGCATTGCAGAAATATAATATATACCGGCTCTTCTTCTCGTTTTTGAGAGTTCCACTCGACCGATTTAGAGTTAATATCGGCCGATAATGATCGGTGGCCAAACGATCGGAGCATCACTACTATCAATGGTGCAGTTAAGTCTACAGTTACACACGTGCAGTTACGCCTTCTGGCTGGTGAATGCGACTTATACACCGAAGCGACTCATATGTTTTTTGACTAACAGTGTTTCCCACACATAGACTTTACTTGTGCGGGACACCTAGTCATTTTAACGGCTGCCCAAGTATATAAAAAAAAAAATGTATCTGTCCGAGAGCACGACGGCATCCGCAACATTTCAACATTTAATTTCAATGCCTATGAAATCCAAACCAGGACTATTACACTTCGGATCGGAGCTCTCAAACTCAAAAATTTGTTGGACACAAATGGAGCTGGTTGTATTGAGAAGGACATTAACGGTCGAAAAATGCAAATCACATTAACCTATAACAATGGCATAACCAAATTGTTCACACTAATCAACCACACACCATCAATAATAAACGATTTTGTACGACAAATTAAACTCACCAGCGCCAGTCCCTCGGCTCTCCTCTGCTAGCCGTGGACTCCGAGGAGGTATAAGTCCAGAAGGTGTGGTGACATCCACCACCTCCTCCAGGGCGAAGATGCAGGTCCTCAGGTTGGGTGGAGAGGAGGGCCTGGGTTGGGGCGGGGCAGTCCTGGCTAGGGGCGGGGCAGTCCTGGCTAGGGGAATGGTAGTCCTGGTTCTGGGCGGGGTAGTCCTGGCTAGGGGTGGGCCAGTCCTGGCTAGGGGCGAGGTAGTCTTGGGTTGGACCGGGAAAATCCTGAGTCGGGGCCAGGCAGTCCTGGGTTGGGGCGGCGTCGTATGCAGGGTGGGAGAAGTGGCTGGGGGGAATGCGGACTTGCCGTTGACCTGGTTGACCTTGGTGACGTCATTGAGGTCCATGGCGTCGAGAACACCGTTGGTGTTAAAGTCCCTCCTCGACCGCTCCAGGACACTGGAGGGGTCACTACCATCGTCATTAGCAATGTTAGCCTCTGGCGCGCCGTCAGCGTTATCCCAACCGACTTGCGTAGAAACAGCAGGAGCCTCACCAGCTGCCTTGAAGCCAACAGCCGAACCGTTTGCAATGTCGGCCACGTTAGCTTCTCCATCCCAAGAAGCGCTCATGTCAGTGTCAATGTTGTCCTGGCCAGCTTGCTTATAATCAGCGGGAGCGTAGCTAGCTTCCTCAGAAACAACAGCAGCGCCTGGGTCACCCACTGCGGCGGAGTTAGCTGTGCCGCCGGCCTCTGTGGCGGCCTTCCTTGGGGAAGGGCAGTGGTTGGGCGCTTTCAGACTTTCTGGATGCCAGATTGTCACGTGTTTGTCGAAGTTTTTCACATTAACGTAGACACGATTGCACAACGCACACATGACTGGCGTCCTCGTGTGTGTCAATATGTGTTTCGACAGACGTTGATGGTTCTTGAAGTCCATGTGACAAACAGAACACTCAAAGTGCAACACCGTCCTTGCTCCTGGAGAGAGAAAGAGCGAGAGTTCAGGTAAATGAGGGAACAATGATGAGGAAAATATATGACCATCAGTTTATAACAGGGTTTCACACACAGACCTGCCTTGGGTGGGCCGCCCTGGTACATAAAGGGCCACTAACGTCTATTCACACTCTCTCTCTCTATATACTCACCAGCTCCAGTCCCTCGGCTCTCCTCCTCTGCCAGCTGTGGACTCAGGGGAGCTATGAGCCCAGGAGGCGTGGTTTCATGCCCCACCTCCTCCAGGAAGACGCAGGTCCTCAGGTTTGACGGAGAGGAGGGCCTGGGTTGGGGCGGGGCTGTCCCGGGTTTGGGCGGGATTATCTGCAGGGTGGGAGGAGAAGTGGCGGGGGGGAACGCGGAGGAGGTAGCCGCACTGCTGACGCTGACGGGGTTGACCTCCTTGGTGACGTCATTGAGGTCCATGGCATAGAGAACATCTTTGGCGTTAGCGTCCCTCCTCGACCGCTCCAGGACACCGGAGGGGTCACTACCATCGTCATCAGCAATGTTAGCCTCTGGTGCGCCGTCAACGTTAAGGCAACAGACTTGCGTAGAAACAGCAGGAGCCTCGCCAGCTGTCTTTTCCAGATGCAACAATTTAACGTGCCTGGTGAGAAAGTACTGACTCGTGTAGGCACGGTCGCACAACTCACACTTGTGTAACTTCTCCCTCTTGTGCATCTTGAAGTGTATAGACAGACGATGCTTGTCCTTAAAGTCCTCGTGACAAAGAGAACACCCAAAGAGCAACCCCGTCCTCGTTTCTGGAGAGGAGGGAGACGGAATAAGGAGAAAATTAAGGTCATTGAGGGAACAATGATGAAGGAAATATATTACCAAATTGTTCACGCAAATCAACCATATTAACTATAAATTATTAACTGTAGTACGACTAATTAAACTCACCAGTAGACGCTTCAGTCCCTCGGCTCTCCTCCTCCTCCTCCTCCTCCTCCTCTGCTAGCCGTGGACTCAGGGGAGCTATGAGCCCAGGAGGCGTGGTTTCATCCTCCACCTCCTCCAGGGCGAGGATGAAGGTCAGGTTTGGCGGAGAGGAGGGCCTGGGTTGGGGCGGGGCTGTCCCGGGTTTGGGCGGGATTATCTGCAGGGTGGGAGGAGAAGTGGGGGGGGGGAACGCGGAGGAGGTAGCCGCACTGCTGACGCTGACCTGGTTGACCTCCTCGGTGACGGGGTTGACCTCCTTGGTGACGTCATTGAGGTCCATGGCATCGAGAACATCTTTGGCGTTAGCGTCCCTCCTCGACCGCTCCAGGACACCGGAGGGGTCACTACCATCGTCATCAGCAATGTTAGCCTCTGGTGCGCCGTCAACGTTAAGGCAACCGACTTGCGTAGAAACAGCAGGAGCCTCGCCAGCTGTCTTTTCCAGATGCAACAATTTAACGTGCCTGGTGAGAAAGTACTGACTCGTGTAGGCACGGTCGCACAACTCACACTTGTGTAACTTCTCCCTCCTGTGCGTCTTGAAGTGTATAGACAGACGATGCTTGTCCTTAAAGTCCTTGTGACAAACGGAACACTCAAAGAGCAACCCCGTCCTCGTTTCTGGAGAGGAGGGAGACGGAATAAGGAGAAAATTAAGGTCATTGAGGGAACAATGATGAAGGAAATATATTACCAAATTGTTCACGCAAATCAACCATATTTACGATAAATGATTAACTGTAGTACGACTAATTAAACTCACCAGTAGACTCTTCAGTCCCTCGGCTCTCCTCCTCTTCCTCCTCCTCCTCCTCTGCTAGCCGTGGACTCAGGGGAGCTATGAGCCCAGGAGGCGTGGTTTCATCCTCCACCTCCTCCAGGGCGAGGATGAAGGTCAGGTTTGGCGGAGAGGAGGGCCTGGGTTGGGGCGGGGCTGTCCCGAGTTTGGGGGGGATTATCTGCAGGGTGGGAGGAGAAGTGGCGGGGGGGAACGCGGAGGAGGTAGCCGCACTGCTGACGCTGACCTGGTTGACCTCCTCGGTGACGGGGTTGACCTCCTTGGTGACGTCATTGAGGTCCATGGCATCGAGAACATCTTTGGCGTTAGCGTCCCTCCTCGACCGCTCCAGGACACCGGAGGGGTCACTACCATCGTCATCAGCAATGTTAGCCTCTGGTGCGCCGTCAACGTTAAGGCAACAGACTTGCGTAGAAACAGCAGGAGCCTCGCCAGCTGTCTTTTCCAGATGCAACAATTTAACGTGCCTGGTGAGAAAGTACTGACTCGTGTAGGCACGGTCACACAACTCACACTTGTGTAACTTCTCCCTCCTGTGCGTCTTGAAGTGTATAGACAGACGATGCTTGTCCTTAAAGTCCTTGTGACAAACGGAACACTCAAAGAGCAACCCCGTCCTCGTTTCTGGAGAGGAGGGAGACGGAAGAAGGAGAAAATTAAGGTCATTGAGGGAATAATGATGAAGGAAATATATTACCAAATTGTTCACGCAAATCAACCATATTAACTATAAATGATTAACTGTAGTACAACTAATTAAACTCACCAGTAGACGCTTCAGTCCCTCGGCTCTCCTCCTCCTCCTCCTCTGCTAGCCGTGGACTCAGGGGAGCTATGAGCCCAGGAGGCGTGGTTTCATCCTCCACCTCCTCCAGGGCGAGGATGAAGGTCAGGTTTGGCGGAGAGGAGGGCCTGGGTTGGGGCGGGGCTGTCCCGGGTTTGGGCGGGATTATCTGCAGGGTGGGAGGAGAAGTGGGGGGGGGGAACGCGGAGGAGGTAGCTGCACTGCTGACGCTGACCTGGTTGAACTCCTCGGTGACGGGGTTGACCTCCTTGGTGACGTCATTGAGGTCCATGGCATCGAGAACATCTTTGGCGTTAGCGTCCCTCCTCGACCGCTCCAGGACACCGGAGGGGTCACTACCATCGTCATCAGCAATGTTAGCCTCTGGTGCGCCGTCAACGTTAAGGCAACAGACTTGCGTAGAAACAGCAGGAGCCTCGCTGTTGCGCCAAGAACTGTGGGGGTGCGGGGAAGAGGAGCGGCTGGAGGAGGCGGAGGAGGCGGAACTGGAGGAGATGACGATGTGTGTGGTGGATCTGACGGTGGTGGCGTCCCACTGTGACCCACACGTCAAAGCCTCGGTCACGGCAAGGGTCCCAGCAGGTGCGGACAGGGACGAGCAGGACGATGGTCTAGTGTCCGTCAGAAAGGCCCGCCCGGCAGCGCTGCGGTCCCCGTTGCCGGTCAGCAGAAGCAGTGGTTGAGGCGGTAGACTCACCTGGACAGCGGCGTCGCTCCGCTCCACTGACTTGGCCTCGCCTCCTCCACTGGCCGACATTTGTAGAGGAGGAAGTGACGCCATAGCCATGTGGTTGCCACAGAAACGACACTGTATGGTAAGCGAGCCATTATTCTCAACGATATAGGCCTCCGGAATGGACTCCTGGCTCCTCGCGTTCTCCAGGAACGACTTGTGCCTCTTAAAATACTGTTCGCTTGATTCCTCGGCGGCTAAGCGAGTTCCGGATTCAAGACGAATGATTCGAGGCGGATTCAAGCGAGGGGATTTCCGCTTACGTTTTAAAGGCATGTTTCAAAAAAACAACAACAAAAAAATCATTTGATCCACGCGACCACCTGAACCTCAGTCTTCATGGAACCTTCTGGTTCAACAGCGCGAGGGCGAAAAAGTTGTAAAAAAAAAAAAAGCTCCTGGGAGATAATTTAGGAACCAAGACCTTCGCTCTCTCCCTCCTTCTTGACGCTGAAAAGACAAATAACACACACTAAACGAATCAATCACATCAATAGCCGTCCCTGAATCGATCTGACTATCGATTATCGGACTATTAACACAACTTTCCACCGTTCATCCTGTGGTGGGGGGGGGGGTGGTGGTGGTGGGGGGGGTTCTTTTAGTCGTCGCTAGGCTATGTTCGGTTACCTCGTTTGGGTAAAGTCAGTTCACGTACGGTTATATAAAGTGATATAGGCACAATATAGTAGTTAAGCGTGTACAGCACTTATTTACGCTCTCTAACCGTTCCCAGATCGCTCTCTTACTGGTGTTCTTCGGCGGGTTGTAGTCGTTCGGCGAGCAGAACAACGTGTTCCTCCAGCCCTCGGGCCTTAGGCCGACCGGCCTAAGGAACACCCGCTGAGTACCTGGAGGTGGGATCCGTCCTCCGCCCGGGCTCATGAGGTCCAAACACGCTAAACGAGAACTTTGCCAACATATTTTTTGAAGACAGGCCAAGTATTCCCCAAGACACCAGACTTGCGTAAGGTGAGCACACACACACACACACACACACAGGAGACAACCTGTCAGCCAACCAACACACACTTCCTGTCCCTCCCTGGCGTTTTCACAATAAAGGTCCCCCTATACTGCTTGATCATCAAGTTATGATGCTCAATCTATTGGTCATCACGTTATGATGCTCAATCTATTGGTCATCACGTTATGATGATCAATCTATTGATCATCACGTTTTGATGATCAATCTATTGACCTCTGATCCCATGATCGTGTTTTAAGTCGTGTGATGTTTTTTTTGTTATTTTGAATATGAATGCAATACTCGTACATCATCTTTTTCCACACATTCCATGACACATCCAGGTATTGTTGAACGTTCTTTGTCTTTATTTCAATGTGTGCTCAGGTCAATGTCATTAGTCATCAAAAACAGTTTATCAAATGCAGTCTTACTTACATTCGGTTTTCTATGTATAGGCCTACTATATTTAAGGATTGTCAACAACAACCATTATTGTAACTGACCAACTATTGTGTGGACTTAATAAAACTAAATATATATATTTATCATCTGTGTTCGTAATGCTAATATACATGATTTAATAAGCGAGAGAGAAAAGAGAGATGGATGAAAGTTGGGATATGACACCCATCCCAAACTTTCCCAAAGGCCAAAACCAGAAGCCGTTAGCCTTACAGGTATAATTTAATTTAATCTTCATTAGTCAACTTGTAAAAGCCCCATTTGGCTCGAATTCAGCATAGTATATGCTATTATTTGTATGTGTTAAATGTATGTAAGGGTTATATAAATGTTTCCATTGCAGTAAAAAATAAATAAAAAACATCCTTAATTTTTTGTTCACGTGGAGATACAGAATGTCTCCAGACGAGTGACTGTCTCATGGGCATCACGCTGGGGCGCCAGTAGCTCTGTTGGGACCTGGCTTGGGAAGTAGCTGCCCACTGCTCCTAATATTAGGATGGGTTCAAATAAATGAAGAGGATTCGATTATCCAGATTTAAGATTTAGCTATGAACCGGCTGAGAGGGATCTTTTGGTTTTGGCCTGTCTCTGGTAAAGTTTTCTGGTAAAGACGACTCCGTGCATTACTTACAGTATACTATCTGTGAATTCAACATTCATTTACAGCACATATCAAATTATAATATATATGGGTATATCTCTTTTGTCATTTATCTCTGCTTTGATAAACTATCATTTACTTTACAAATATATAGACAATCTGAATGTCTGGACTCACCCATATAGTATTATACAATGGACAGGCACTGAACACAAGGGTCAACTCAAATACATAGCCACAGAAAATAATAGGCCCAGACACACACACACACACACACTCACACACACACGCATGCGTGCACACATGCACACGGATGTGAAAGGGCACAGATAGCATTGTTTATCGTTTCTTTGTGTTCAAAACATGACAACACGACAAACAACACAACAACAGTCGAATATGAACAC